>JAZHYW010049047.1:0-78762 GCA_037355805.1 Ixodes ricinus | reverse complement strand
GCGCAGCTGGCCAAGCAGGCAGCGAGCGCGCGGCCTAACGGTTATCGCGCTTGTCTCCCACGCGAAAGGCCAGGGTTCGATTCCTGGGACCGGCGGATCTTTTGTTTATTCCTGCAAAGTAGTATTCTGGTAAATTCTAGAATCCTGTTGCTTGTTCGAGGTCCGAATGTTCTACGCGACGAACTTTCCACGCCGATTATTCTAGAAGCCCACGCATGTACATAAGGGGCTCCGCGTGGCGAGCCGCAGTCAGTTTCGCCTCAGCGTTCGATCCTGCTGCTTCGCCGCTTTCGACGCCCGCGACGCTCTGTTATTATCTTCTGTTTCCTTTTTACTTTTGGGCACAAGTTCGCCCCATTAAACGTTTAGTTTACTTTAGTTATCACCGCCTCATCAGTTGTCATTCGTGACATTTTGGTGGAGGTGCGGGGTATAGCATTCCATGCCCGTGGAGCGTACCCCTCCGAAAACACGCCCGCCAAGTGACGTGCTCAGCCCCGGGAGGTTGCCCTTCGCAGAAGACGCCAAAGCCCGATCAAGCCGCCGTACCAAAGGCCAATCCCCGGAATTTGGACCCTTGCCACCGAAACCAAGGAAGAAGACCGCGACGATGACCACGCCACCCGTCGTTGTCCTACCCGTCGCCGCCCGTACGCCCGTGTCTTTCCATGGTGAGCCCTATGAAGACGTCGAGGACTGGCTACAGCAGTACGAGCGAGTGGCCCAGCACAACCGATGGACGGAAGAACAGCGCCTACAGAGTCTTTACTTCGCACTCGAAGGAACCGCCCGGCACTGGTTCGAGAATCGCGAAACTTCCCTGACCTCGTGGACTGCCTGCAAGGACGCGCTGAGACGGACTTTCGCCAACCAGTACCGACGGGAGAGGGCCGAGGACCTCCTTCGAATGAGGACCCAGAGCACAAGCGAGACGATCACCAGCTTTGTAGAAGATGTTCTGCGCCTCGTCGCTCGCGCCGACCCTCTAGCCACCGACGAAAAGAAGCTTCGGATCCTGATGCGAGGCGTAAAAGATGACATCTTCGGTGGCCTGGTCCGCAACCCCCAGCCACCGTCGAAGATTTCGTCAAGGAAGCCACAAATATCGAACGTGCGCTTCAGGCACGGGCCTCCCATTACCAGCGACTCCCCGGCGTCGCTGCCCTCTCGACATCCAGCTGCAACGGCCCGGACCTCCGCGAGATCATCCGGGACGTCGTGCGGGAGGAAATCAGGAAGCTTCTTCCTGCCGCCGCAAGCCCGGATTCGCCCTCGATCGCCGAGATTGTCCGGGCAGAAGTTCAGCAGGCGCTGCAGCCACGAGTTCTTGTCAGCGCCGCTCCCGAACCACCGACGCTTAGCTACGCCGCAGCTACCCGACGACCACCGCCTCCTGCTCACCCGTATACGGCGCCACCCCGACGGGAACCTCCAGCGCCGCAGTTTTCCCGACGCCAGGAAGATCGGGAGCACTCCCACCCAGAACCAGCAGCGCCACGAAAGACCGACGTGTGGAGGACGGCCGATCGACGCCCGTTGTGCTATCACTGCGGTGAAGCCGGCCACATTTACCGCCGATGCCCCTACAGACAACTGGGGCTGCGCGGGTTCCACCCGAACGACCCGCGCCCAAGGTACGACGAGCGCCCTCGCGACATCGAGGAGTACCTCCGACGTTCGCCCTCCCCAGTGTCGTCTCTCCGCCGTGAAGCCCGCTCCCCATCGCCACGACGTTCAGCGTCCCCAGCGCCACGACCTCGCCGAGAGAGCCTGTCTCCCCTGCGTCGCCGGGAAAACTAAGTGCGGCAACGCCTGGAGGTGACGTTGCCGAAGACGACGGAAGCAAACAGCCTCCAAAAACGCCGGAGCGCTCCCACCCTCCCAACGCCCCGCATCGCACCGACGCGCCTGCAACGGTGTCCAACAACCTAAACGTTGTTATCGACGGCCTCGACGCATCGGCACTCGTGGACACCGGAGCAGACTACTCAGTCATGAGTGGGAGGCTCTCTCGCCGCCTGCGAAAAGTTACGACGCCCTGGGGAGGACCACAAATTCGAACCGCCGGAGGACACCTTATCACGCCTGTCGGAAGTTGCACTGCTCGCGTCGAAATTCACGGCGAAACGTGCCCTGTGAAATTCATCGTTCTACAAGACTGTTCTAGAGATGTCATTCTCGGCATGGACTTCCTGTGTGAATACGGCGCCGTCATCGACCTGGGTGAGAACAGATTGACGCTGCGGAGGCCTGTTCCGCCTTCAGAGAAACCCCAAACAGCGTCAGCCGCCGTCCGAGTCGCCGCCGACCACGTGAACCTGCCGCCGCGATCAAGTGTTGTCGTACCCGTCGTGGCCGATACAGCTACCTGCGGCGAAGTTGTACTGGAAGGCAACCTTCAATTGCTCCTGGGGAGAGGAATCGGCGTTGCAAGAGGAGTGGCTGAACTTCAGGATGGGCGCACCGTGGTCCTCGTAACGAACTTCCGACAAGAAACGCAACACCTCACGAAAGGTGCCGCTGTGGGCCACGTCGAGGAACTTCGAAACTCCGCCGCAATCGCCGTGATCGCTGACGAATCATCGCCACCTCAGCAAGACATTGCGCCGCCGGCGCAGCTTGACATCGACCCGAAGCTTCCAGGCCCGAAACGACGACAGCTGATTGACCTCCTCGCCGAATACAGCGACTGCTTCGCGAAGTCGTCAAAGGTGCGCCAAACCGCCGTTGCGAAGCATCGCATCGTTACCGAGGACGACGCGCTCCCTGTGCACCGATCGCCGTACAGAGTCTCCGTAAAAGAAAGGGAGGTCATTCAAGAGCAAGTGCAAGAAATGCTGAACGACGACATCATCCAGCCTTCAAGCAGTCCGTGGGCCTCTCCAGTCGTGCTTGTCAAGAAGAAGGACGGGACGCTTAGGTTCTGCGTGGACTACCGACAGCTGAACGCGGTAACCAAAAAAGACGTCTATCCACTGCCCCGCATCGATGACACACTAGACCGCCTGCGCCACTCCCGGTACTTTTCATCGATGGATCTGAAGAGCGGTTACTGGCAGATCGAAGTCGACGAACGGGACCGAGAGAAGACAGCTTTCGTCACGCCGGATGGACTGTACGAGTTCAAGGTGATGCCCTTCGGACTATGCACGGCGCCAGCTACTTTCCAGCGTGTCATGGACACCGTACTGGCAGGACTGAAGTGGCAGAGCTGTCTTGTCTACCTTGATGACGTCGTTGTGTTTTCAAGTGACTTTGACGAGCACTTGCGACGACTCCGAGCTGTACTCCAAGCCATACAGACCGCACGACTCAGCCTTAAGCCGTCCAAGTGCCGGTTCGCCTATGACGAACTGAAGTTCCTAGGCCACGTGGTTAGTAATGACGGCGTCCGCCCAGACCCCGAGAAGACTCGCGCCGTTGCGGCATTTCCAGCGCCTTCAGACAAGAAGGCCGTGCGAAGATTCCTAGGACTTTGTGCCTACTATCGACGCTTCGTTCGGGATTTCGCAAGAATTTCCGCACCGCTCACAAAACTGACGAAGGACGCCGAGAAGTTCGAATGGGCCGAGGAGCAACAGCACGCATTTGATGAGCTGAAGCAACGACTCCAGACTCCTCCTGTTCTTGGGCACTTCGATCAAGATGCGGAAACCGAGATTCATACGGACGCAAGTAACGAAGGCCTTGGCGCGGTACTGGTTCAAGTGCAAGAAGGCACCGAGCGAGTCATCGCCTACGCCAGTCGGACACTGTCCAGAGCGGAGAGAAATTACTCCACGACTGAAAAAGAATGTCTGGCGGTCGTCTGGGCCATCACGAAGTTTCGCCCGTACTTATACGGGAGCCCTTTCCGCGTTGTCACGGACCACCACTCGCTCTGCTGGCTTGCGAACCTAAAGGACCCTTCAGGACGTCTCGCTCGATGGAGCCTCCGACTGCAGGAGTTCAACATGACTGTGGTCTACAAGTCAGGCCGTAAGCACAGCGACGCCGATTGCCTGTCCAGAGCCCCTGTCGAGACATCCTCCGGTAGCAGCGACGACGATGACGACGAGTGCTTCCTAGGCGCGGTGAACACTAACGACATGGCGCGACGTCAAAGAGACGATCCTGAGTTGCGCGCCCTAATCGAGCACCTCGAAGGACGAGGGGGTACTATCCCCCGTGTCTTCTTGAGAGCCCTGCCGACCTTCGTCCTCCGACAAGGTGTGCTTTACAAGGAGAACTTCGGAGACAACAGCTCGCCATGGCTGCTGGTAATCCCTGCCGACCTTAGAGAGGAGATCTTCCAAGCCTGTCACGACGACCCAACGGCTGGGCACCTTGGCTACAGCAGGACGCTCGCCAGGATTCGTGAAAAATACTACTGGCCAAGGCTACCGAAGAGCGTTCACCTTTACTCTCGATCATGCCACGAGTGTCAGCGACGCAAGAAACCGCCGACGAAGCCGTCAGGACATCTGCATCCGATTGCTCCCCCGTCTACGCCGTTCCAGCAGATCGGAATGGATTTACTTGGCCCTTTCCCGCCGTCAACGTCGGGAAACCGCTGGATAATCGTCGCCACAGATTATCTCACGCGGTACGCCGAGACGAAAGCCCTTCCATCGGGTACGGCTGTGGAAGTCGCCAAGTTTTTCATCGAGTCCATTGTCCTCCGGCACGGCGCCCCCGAAATCCTCATTACCGACCGTGGATCATCGTTCATGGCCCAGCTGACGCAAGAAATCCTTCGTCTCAGCCACACCAGCCATCGGCGTACCACGGCGTACCACCCGCAGACCAACGGGCTGACAGAGAGACTCAACAAAACCATCGCCGACATGATCTCCATGTACGTCGACGTGGAGCACAAGACATGGGACGAGGTGTTGCCTTACGTTACATTTGCCTACAACACGGCAGTGCAAGAGACCACAGGAGTAACCCCGTTCCAGCTGGTGCATGGCAGGAAAGTAACGACCATGCTCGACGCGATGCTACCCCATGAACCAGCCGACGATGGGAGCCCCGACGCCCAGGTGGTTGCTCAACGAGCCGAAGAAGTTCGCCAGCTCGCCCGACTCCGAATTCAAGATCAACAACGTGTCGACGCTACCCGATACAACCTTCGTCGTCGGGACGTCCACTTCCAGCCCGGAGATAGGGTGTGGGTGTGGACACCGATCCGTCGTCGTGGTCTCAGCGAGAAACTCCTGAAGCGCTACTTTGGACCCTACAAAGTGCTTCGACGACTCGGGGATCTGAACTACGAGGTGATGCCCGACGGAACACGGACTTCATCACGCCGCCCTCCACGACCAGAAGTCGTCCACGTCGTGCGCATGAAGCCGTACTACGCCCGATAGGACTGTGGACTTTGTGTGTTCCAAATGACTCTTTAGTTTACCGCCCTTTTTATTTGCTTTGTTTTGTTTTGTTTTGTGTTGCATCGGGGCGATGCACTTTTTAAAGGGGGAGTAATGCCGCGCGCGCAGCTGGCCAAGCAGGCAGCGAGCGCGCGGCCTAACGGTTATCGCGCTTGTCTCCCACGCGAAAGGCCAGGGTTCGATTCCTGGGACCGGCGGATCTTTTGTTTATTCCTGCAAAGTAGTATTCTGGTAAATTCTAGAATCCTGTTGCTTGTTCGAGGTCCGAATGTTCTACGCGACGAACTTTCCACGCCGATTATTCTAGAAGCCCACGCATGTACATAAGGGGCTCCGCGTGGCGAGCCGCAGTCAGTTTCGCCTCAGCGTTCGATCCTGCTGCTTCGCCGCTTTCGACGCCCGCGACGCTCTGTTATTATTTTCTGTTTCCTTTTTACTTTTGGGCACAAGTTCGCCCCATTAAACGTTTAGTTTACTTCAGTTATCACCGCCTCATCAGTTGTCATTCGTGACAATATTATTTTGTGTCGGGTTGAAGCCTCTGGGTCACAGAGGCTCACCGGATGCCCAGGAGGCATCGGTTCGTTTAGCCTACTGTTAGAGACTCCACAGCAAGCGTTGCCCAAAGCTCAGCTTGAAGGTCGAGAGGAGTCGGGTTCATTTTACCCGTGGTCAGACCTCCTGAGCGAAGGCATACTTCGGCTCAGAATAACTTGGCACAGGGCGAAGGCTACATTTTCTGCGAGCCAATCAGCGCCTCTGAGCGAAGTCTCTGCGAGCCAGTCAGTGCCTCTGAGCGAAGAACTAAGAGCGAAAATCTGTTCCAATAGTATTTTGTCACATGACTCGCTCCGACACACTGATTTGCTCGCCGTTGAGCTTGGCGTCACCATTTGGTAAGTTGCGCCAAGACTGCGGCATGCAGGCTCCATCGCTTTTTGCGAGTCGGGTTTTGCTCCGTTCGTAATTTGAGAACTGTGCGGAGGCTTGCCTAGCCGTTCATGATTCATTCCACAACGCTTGGAATCTCAAGGAGGAGAGGTTCTTTATAGTAAAACATCCACAGGTGGCTGCGAGTTGATGGACGCCGGTTATAACAAGAACCTAGTCATTAATTTTGCGGGCGAAATGCCAAAGGGCGAGCGCCACCACCTTTCTCTACACGTAGGGGGGGGGGGGGGGGGCGCCCTTCGCCATCCTCTTATTTGTTTCTTTTTATCATCTCGAGGTTTGAGCCCTGCATGACCCGGCGGCCCTTTTGGCGCCCCCTATGAATGGCGCCCTGTGCCGTTGCACAGGTCGCCAACCCCAAAGGCCGGCCCTGGATGCCGGTGTTATCACCGAAAACGTTGCAGACCACTTTCCCGTCTATATCATTGCTCCTAACCTTCAGCCCCTGTCTGATAGGCCACTTCCGTGTAATATACAAAGGGTAAATTTTGAGAAAACCAGACAACTTATACAAGATAAAGACTTCACTCAAACCGTAGTCAGTGATATTAACTACGCCTATAAACAGTTTTCCGATACCTTAAAGTGTAGCTGTGTTAAAGTAAACTTTAACTCCCGTAGAATCTCTTATTTTACACACCCTATTTGCCCTTGGATGACCCCAGAAATACTGGATGTAATAAAACTAAGGGAACACTTGCGACAAAAGATGAGGGAAAATAGGGATAGTAGGTACTACAAAGAACAATACAAAGTTACACGCAACCTATCACTTGCCTTAATGCGCAAACAAAAAAGAAGTATTACAGCAACCGCATCTTGAAAGCAAAAGGAAATTCGAAAGAAATATGGAACATCATTAATTCTGTTACGAAATCGTCCCAGAAATGTCGCGTAGTACCTGATCTCTGCGTTCTAAATTGTAGCCAGGCAGTTCTTGCAGAAAAATTCAATGATTTTTTTATTAACATAAGCAGCAATATTAGGCCTAGTGTTGGTCATAATGATGATGTTTTTTTGCCTACGCCTTTGAATAACAGCTTTGTCTTTAAAGAAATAACTAGAGAAGAAATTATTCATATCACTAAAGAAATGTCCTCGAACAAAGCCGTAGGGCATGATGAGATATCTGTTAATATACTGAAGGCCAATATCGATATCTTGAGTGAACCATTACAAAAATATTTAATCAGTCATTTTTCAGTGGTGTTTTCCCAGATGAATTGAAAGTTGGTAGAGTTGTACCTATCTATAAAGGTGATGATCCCAACTCTGTGGAAAATTATCGCCCAATTACAATTTTACCCGCCATTGATATTTTGTTTGAAAAATTGATAGCTAATAGAATAATAGAATTTATTGAAAAATACCAAATACTGGCATCGCAGCAGCATGGCTTTCGCAAAAATTATTCTACTAACACCGCAGTTCATTCTGTAACCGAGATAATAAACCAAGCTCTCGATAAGGTTCAGATTACCATAGGCGTATTTCTCGACATTAAAAAGCCTTTGATTGCGTAGACCACAACATTTTGCTGAATAAGCTAGAGCGTTATGGGTTCCGAGGTCCGGCAATTTCGTTCTTCCGTAGTTATTTAGCAAACCGGAAGCAATTTGTAGACATATTTAACGAAAAGTCAACCCTGAAAGACGTGAAGGCTGGAGTGCCACAGGGCTCTGTTCTGGGTCCTATTTTATTTTCTTTATATGTAAATGACTATGCTAATTCAATTACCCATGCAAAAACAATACTGTATGCTGATGACACAGCACTATTAATCAGCTGCAACTCGGTGGCGGAAGCCGAAACCCTTGCGAATGAAGATCTTGCGAGAACGTTAAGGTGGTTTAACGCCAATAAATTAGTGCTAAACATTAAGAAGACTAAATTCATTATTTTTCTTCGCGTCAAAAGCAATTATCTAACGTGTGTAACCTGCAGGTGAGTGACAAAACTCTCTGCCAGGTTGACACATATAAATACTTAGGTGTAACATTGGACTCATCAATGCATTGGGCACATCACATAGAAGCAGTCTGCAAGAAGCTATCTTTTGGATGTTTTACACTGATCCAAGCACGAAAACACTTTAACAAAGCAACACTGCGCCTAATTTACTTTAGCATTTTCCACCCGCATTTAACCTACTGCGTGGAGTCATGGGGATACACTTATATATCGTACTGCACACCTATTATTGTATTACAGAAAAGGGCCATGCGCATATTAGCATCAGCATCAGCAAAAGAAGAACGGTATTATATTTCAACTGTGGCAACTTTAAAAAAAAAAAACACTTGTGTGCAGTTGAGTTGGTGTAAGTTTACCATGATGCTTTTTAACCCGACTGGTGAAGAAGGAGGAAACACTTTTTGCCCCTTCTGCCCTAGTCTCAGGTTTAAAAAAACATCATAAAAAATAACTATTCGAGGAAATTTATTAACACACGCCACGAAATGTGGCTCTGTAACACATGTAATATCCTGTCTTGTCCGAAAGCATATTATACAACTGCAAATTAGTATTGTGAGCAATTGAGCTCAAATAATTTTTCACTGGCAGTCATATATTTTAAGCTCTAATGCCGCATATATGTGTCTAAGTTGAAAACATAAAATCTACTCCAGCAGAACTCAATGTATCAAAAGGATAGAAGCAGTAAATCTTTTACGGCTTCTTGTTTCTTGTGGATTCTGATTTTTACCAACATGCTCCTACACAAATTTCGAACCTCATGTTGTTGTTTTTGACCGTTGTGAGTTCCAGTCATTTTTCCTTGTGTAATCTTCAATAAAAAAAATATAAAAAAAATCCGCAGCAACCTTTTTGCATTGACACAACATGATTTGAAAACAATTACAGCAATTTATTTTTCAACGTTTGGCGAGCAATTTTCGCTTGCAATATTTTGCCTGGGGAAGGGAGGCACAAGGCTGCATGCGCGTCAGGTCCCCTGCGAGAACGACGGTCGCTTCCCGCAATGCTTAGATAGAAAATGATGTATACCATCGCGATTCACACGTTTACCAGCGACCTCCGCGCTTCCCCATGTGCCCCGTTTCTCGGCAGCACCATGAGTTGCAAAGTGAATTCTACGACAGTGTGAGATGCGGGACATTTTGAAGATGTGAAAATTTCTCGCCGGACGCGGGGCACGAGCCCTCAATGCGGGACAGTCCCGCGAGTCGCGGGACGGGCGGTCACCCCAACTGAACGTAGTACTTTAGTGAACTTTTTTCTCTCGAAATTCGCTATATTTTAAAAGTTAAAGGCGTATTAAAAATTACAAAAACAAGCAAAAAATAACCTCCTTCATGACGTCCTTGGTCTTCTGTCTTCTGTCTTCATGACGCCCTTGGTCCCTTGGCCGGAGGATTCCCCTTGCCGTGGTGACTGAGGAATGTGGGGAGGGAGGCGAAGGATGGGGAAAGGAGGTGAGGCCGCGGGGAGAGAAGCTGCCCGGGAACCTGGCAGCTCCCTCTCCTCGGCTGACGTCAGGACCAAAAACGTCACGATTTCGTCCCATGCCGCGCGCGTTCGACACCACGGGGCGCCCCCGTAGGAGGAGGAGGTTTCCGCGTCTTCCGGTTAAAATATGACGCACTGATATTTAGTTACTCCCTCCGTGCCCGCTGGGTTGCCCGAACCACAAGAGACGTGGAAACCGCAAAAAAGGTAGACGCCTAAATAGGATTGCAGGGATGCAGGAAACTCCGGAGTGAAATAGAGACGGAAGCAGAAGGCGATCCTGGTGTCAGGGATTGGACAACTAGCCATTTTCACCGGATATGGTTTTTGATGTTAAAATGCAAGACCAAGACGTGGCCCTGACGTCAGGCTCTCCGATGGCGCTGTTGCCGCCACGGCGCGTGTGCAGAAGTTTCACCTCACGCGAATCTGGTTTCTGCGCTCGCGCAGTGCCCACACCTGCTGTGGACAAACACTGGGTTGTCTGTAAACAGTGTGCTGGTCTCCAAGGGACCATAATAGACCTTTTGCTATATTACCCAAGCATCAAGGAGGATGCAGGGATTGGTGTTCCACGCACCGCACGTGCTGGCCTCAGTAGTTGCAACTTTCCTCAAAGCAAATACCTAGAACAAATGGCATCTTGCACGCGCGTTCGTCAACGCTTTGTTTTGGTTATTTACTTCTGAATCTTTTATACGGGGAAGGCGTGCGCGTGTGGCGCGTGGAACACCAATCCCTGCATTCTCCTTGATGCTTGGGTATATAGCAAATGGTCTATTGGCAATAAGCGGAAAGTTTTGATGAGATCGACTTGATATGGCTCTAAATGACTAGAAGTGATTATTATTGATAATTATGCGATTTTTTTTCTCGTTTGTTTAGACGTATTAACAGCTTTAAGTAGCCTTTGTTGGCTATCACCACCTTTTGACCAGATGGGTATATATGCAAACATGTTTACTGATTTGCATATGAACTTTCTGGAACACATCATTACAAAAGTGCCAAAACCAAGTGTTTTCCCATTTTAATCGGTAACTTTTTGTTTTTTTTTGGGGGGGGGGGGGGGACAGTGGTGCACGTGATGGATATCAATTTAATTTTGAGTTGACCACTCCTCGCCAAGAGGTGGCACCACCTCTGTATCTCCCACTAACCCCATCTATTTTTGGTTCAGTTTCCTGTATTAGTTTGAACGGTATTTGGTTTTACAATGACTTACGTCGCAAAGTCTCCGTCGGAGGCTTTTTTACACAGTATCAAAGCAAATGAACGAACGTGTCTATTCCGTCCCAATACACCGGACCCTATCATCTATTTTTCGCGAAGATCGGGAACATAGCCGGCAAGACTTTTCGGAGATTAGCTCGACGAAAATGATCCTTGAAGAACGTCGAACAGCCCGCATCGAGAGCTGCTTGGCGTTCGCTTTCTTCATTCGTATCCTGCGAAGGCCGAGCAAGCTATGCGCCCTGGTATTTTCTGGTTCTCACAGTGGAAGGTAACACAAAAAACGTAAGCGTTCTGAACAGGCAAATAAAGTAAAAACTTTCAAGAAAAGCCGGAGAACTCCGAATGCACAATACGGGTGCGCACTGCGGAGTCGCGCTGACCGGGTTTCCACAGCTCGGGCGAATTACAAAAATTTCTGGCTGACAGGGGTCGCTCTAATCGCAAAATGGCGGCGGTCAGAGAGCTTTTTCCAAATCGTGGGCAGAGCCATTTTGAATACTGTGGTGCCATCTAGCGAGCGTCGGGTGCGCGGCGATGCTGAGTGGTTAGAAACGTTGGCGAGAGCGCTCTTCGGGGGCACCGCGCCCCCATTGGGTGTGCTAGTCGGGTACTCCAAAGTGGTGGGTATCTTGTGTTCTTATGCACCACGGATGGTGTTTTTCAACTCATTGGAAACTTGTTTTGCCCCGCATTATGACATCCGCCAGTGCGGCAATGCCGAGAAGAGCGGCACTGGACGCGCCACCGATAGAAATCAAAGAAAAGTACTCAAAATTGAATTTCCGTTCAAGTTTTTTGTCATGTTAGATGCAGTACACAGAGAATGTTTTTGGCGTTTTTTGAATCTTCTTGGCATTTTTGTGTCATCCACAACGATGAAATACAATGTGTGAGCAATATACTTCAGTTGAGCACGTTGGTGATAAAGTTAAATACAAGAAAGAATTAAACATGAAGGACGGACAAGTGTGTTGTTTTGTTCGCCCTTCATGTTTTCTTGTATTTAATGTGAACAAGGACGCGGGAAACAAGAACATTGCAGGGAACGATTGAAGGCATCCCCTCCGGCTTGCAGATATTTATAAAGATGTTTTAACTGAGGACCCCGTGTCGACAAGCGTGTCCTCTGTCTAGAACTGAAAACAGCGAAATCGAGATGGGCCCATTGCTGGAGCGAAGTCGATCAATGATTCAAAATCGATGCATGAGCATGCTTCAGCAATACAAAATAAAGTTTTCTTTCCAGCTACGTAACGTAGCTGGCCAGAGATGACCAGGGGATTGGAGTAATTCATTCTGCTAGCTCTGGTAACATCTGGAAGCAAAATAAAATGGACGAAGCTGCAAAGAAAACAACCAAACTTGAAGGAACACAGGTATCCAAGGTGTTCATCTGGGTCCTTCGCCCGTTCCTAACCACTCAGAGAGGAGGGAAGTGCCGGCAGCCCTTTCCCCCCTTCCCTTGCCCTTTCAGTGCACCAGCGCAACGACAGTGTCGTATTTTTTCTTATGTTGCAGGATTGGTCAGAAAACCGACTTGTACAAACAATATATTAGGTCACAACCCTTGAAAAGTCACCAAACAGGTAAACAATGCACAAAGAACAGACAGAATAAGGAACTGGACAGGCACCAACTCTCAACCAAACATCTAATTGTTATTGTCAGATGCCAGTATCAAATTGCACAGAAACTACTTACAATGCAAAAAGCTTATTGTATCAACCAAACTTTGGTGAATGCGCATAGCAAAGATAATCTACATTTGTACAAATGGTTTGGAAAGAAGGCTTCAAAATGAAGCTTAAGTCCTCCAACCCATAAGCAACTTGTTTAAGTTTCTACTATGGACGAATAAAAAAAAATCACAAAAATAATAAATTGCCCAGAGCTTGAAGTAACAGCAGAAACCTGCTGCTCCAACCAGAACAAAAAGATTTAATTACCTAGTATGTTTAAAATGGTCAAAGTATATTCAACTTTGTAAAAACATGCAAAATAAATCTTTTGTAGAAATTGTGCCCAGATCTGGTACTGTTTCTAAGGCAATTTAAAAGACAAGAAACTAAATGTCAAAGCATTTGCTGCCCATAGGTAGACATGTATGCACTATTCATTGTGGCAAATAAGGTAAAAGAGACTACTGTGTTCTTTCTGAACCTGTGCTGTTGATTGCTGCAGCTGGTATGCTTTTCAGCAAGTGTTTACTTAATTGAGAGTCAGCACTTGTCCAGTTTAGCTCCCTATTTAGAGTCCTCATTCATTGCACGCTTTTTACAACTTTTGTGACTACAAACCAACTCGCCCACATTGGTTCTTTGGCAAGCACCAGTTTTCAGAGGGCAAAGAATTCCAAGCCAAAATCGCAGTAAACAAACCTCGCAAACATTGATGTGACTTCTTTTTTTTATTGCGTAAGTTCCGCCTTCATTCACAACTTGCGCTACATAAAAAAAACAGGAGAAAAAAAGTGCTGAGTGGCTATGCTATGGCAGTTTCTGTACACCTCCCGAATGAAAGAAGGGGCTTAGGAAGCCTCTGCCGCCAGCTTCTCTGCCTTCTCGTGCACCTCCTCAATGGGGCCCACCATGTAGAAGGCCACTTCAGGCAGGTGGTCCAGCTCACCTGAAATGGCAAGTGGCTCATTAGTAGGGCTCAGTGGTATTCGTATAGGACACGGGTCTCAAACACGCAGCCTGTGACCCACTGGGATGTGGCCCGCAGGCAACCGGTTAGAAGTCCCGGTCCCAATGTCTCGAAATGGCATGCGCCATCGTGATCTCATCTCGCCGATTCATTTCCACTCAAAGAGTAGCCCTGCTTTTTCAAGGTATTCACAGTTCATACTTATCTGTGTTCATGTGCCCTTTTGTTTCGCTTTATATTTTGCTTCCCAACTCTTTGTAATGTACAATAATTCCACGACTAGGCTGCAAGCGCAAGCTGTTCGCTGATGGATGCATTTTGGCTGCGCAAACTCTCGATCAGCAGGAGCAACCGGCAAAGATAAAGCTACGAGCTCGGGATTCACGCTTTCAAAAAGATATCACCTTTAAAAGACAACTGTGCATTCGAGTGTTGTAGTAAAAACTGTCAGGAAAACAACAACTGTGATATTAACCGATTGTTTTCAGAGACATGTTGAGCTTGCTTAATTCCTGGGTGAATTGAGAATGGGAACAACGGTGTACTTGTTCTATTAAAAATGCCAGCACGTTTGCAGAGTGGTGTCATTTTTATTCTTATCACATCAGGTGAAGGCCCAAAGAAGTCTTATAAGCAAATCAAATCTAAAGATGTCACTGGCAAGACTGAGTTTACAAAAAGCACAAAGTCTTTGTGCTTTATTTTTTTTCTCGCTTAATCAACGCATCTCCAATTTTCGACTCCGCGAGTCTCAAATTGCATCCAATTTAGCCAGTCACCCAGCCAATTTTCTTTTGCCGCCAAGCAGCAAGGCCGAATCAAGCCAAGCCACTCTCATGATGGCCGCAAGTGCGTAGTTGCAGAAGTGATCAACCGTGAAACCGAGCGGCATGCACACCAAACAAAGCTGAGGTCGAGGAATTGCCCAGCCCCAGACATGCTTCGGTTATCGGATGCATTCATGTCAGCAAACACGCCGTTGTGTGTAGTCCGCTTTCAGACAGTGAAATCGTGAACGTGGTTAGGCCTAAGAACGGTTGCGTCGCTCTTCGTGCCGAGTGAGCTTTGTAGGGCACTTTTCTTTTGCTAAAAGGCACGCCAAAAGCGCCCTAAAAAAGGTTAGCAATTTAGAGAGCATGGTTACTGTGGCGCGCTTACGATCAGTTGCGGGTGCGTTTCCGTGCCAAAGTTTGTGAAGGAAATGTTTTTCACGACAAATGACAAGCAGCATTTGAAATGGTTAAGAATGCCCTAGACCCATGAAGCATGTTTTCACGCCACCCTCGAAAGGAGGAAGACCGCCAAAAGTGTCGGACGAAGTCAGGTGTACCAAGGGCAGTCGAGCCCACCTTTCAGGATCTGGTTGAAGCCACTGATGGTCTCGTTGATGGGCACAAACTTGCCAGCCTGGCCGGTGAAGACCTCGGCCACTTGGAAGGGCTGGGAGAGGAAACGCTGGATCTTACGGGCCCTGGACACCGTCAGCTTGTCCTCTTCAGACAGCTCGTCCATGCCCAGAATGGCAATGATGTCCTGCAGGGACTTGTAGTCCTGCCGGAAGACACGCATGTACACGTGCTTAGACTTCACAGTTGCAATGGCGACGACTGAAGACGATGACTAAAGTTCACACACTTACAACTGATTACGACCCGAGTGTGTTAAAAACCCTTTTTTCTCGCATCCTTTTCTGGCTTGAAATGTTACAAACGACTATTTCCCATAAATAGTAGGCACATTTGATGACTCAAATACTTCAAAAACTGCTTTAGTGAAATGCAGTTCCAGCGCTAACTCATAGATGGCGCCGGCGCCTTTGCTCGTCGCAAGAGATGAGAAGAACTCTGCCCCTAAGTGCAAGTGTGTGAGCCAGCCTTAACTGTCGCAACTTTCAGACTATTTTGTTCAGTTGCTGATAAGCATTCCTGCAAACCTGTGGACTTTCAAAATCGTAAAAGACCCGCCGCCGCGCGGGGGGGGGAGTTTGGGTTGCGCGAAACGATGTGCAGCTTAATGTCAGCCTTGCCACCGTGCGAAACGCTTATATCACACATGCACGTGCTACCCAGAATTCAAACTTCTCTCCCTTTTTGGACGGCATGAGGCACGGGAATTCCGACATGTAGGACTTCAGGAACACCTGAAAGAACCTCTTATGAGGTTTGGAGTTCGCCATTGTGCCACGAAGCCACCGCGATCAAGGTAATGCTACGATTACACTTGAAACAAACACACGCAGACGCCGCACTGCTCGCCTCAAAACTGTCTGAAACAGAGAGGCCCAACACAACCACGTCTGAACACGCCGAACCACTGATCTCTATGACAATTGCTAGATCGCGCTTCCCCGCTTCGAGCCCATTGCGAGATTGAAGCCACCGGTCGGCCATCTTACCGGTGCCGCTGAGCCGTTGTCAAGGCGGCGGTCACATGACCTTTGCCTCAGTTTTCACGTGACCTACACACGGTAACCATGGTAACTGTCTAGGCTTGACAGCGCTAGAGCATATCTCGTAAGATGGCCGGCAGTGGCTTCATTTTCGGTGCGGGGAAGCGCGATCCAGCAATAGACCCTTCCCGAAAGTCAGTCTACCCACCCTGTACAGAGCCAAACCGACGCTCTAATGGCGGCACTACACAGCAACTCCACACCAGAAAATGCGAACGTCTTCGAAAGCATAGAGCAGAAAGGGCAAAAGGTGTTGGTTCTTTTACGTCACCTTCGACTCACGAAATCGAGGGTGCTTGATTTAGCAGAGCACGATCTCCTATCACCGCCATTAGAGCGGCAATATTGAGGCTCTTGGGACTGCCACAAGGTGACTCTGACTCTTGAAAAGGGTCTATTGTCATTGAGATGAGTGCGCCGAACCAACGTGCGCCAACGAACAAAGGCTTTGGACTTTGGATTGGTTTTGGATCCGTGGCCACCGGATAGACGGATAGTAAAAACCACGACACTGCCGTGGACGGTACCTATCGCCCTCTTGTGGCGGTGCACAATACCATCAACAACAATTTTACAAAAAAAAATTTTTTTTATTTAATTTTTATTTTTTTTAAATTTGGAGCGAAATTTCGTAAAATCGTAAAATTAGCCCCAATTCGTACATTTTACGAAAAATTCGGAAGAGTTGGCAGGTATGGATAAGTGACTTCTAACCAATCTATAACATTGGAGGATTAGAAGAGCTCTAGATATTTCTCCGGGTGCCCATTCAATTCACTCTTCTACAAACTTTTTATAATAAGCGCAATAAAATGAACATTCGACTATAAAAAAAATATCCCACTACAGCTGCAATTTTTTTCTTTTTTATGCCAACGGTTGTTTTTTTACATGTCACACTCTGCAACAATCTGACCTTTCCCCGTGGCTGCATGTGCAACGTACACCGGGACTGAAGAGGAAATGCATTCATAAATAGCACAAGTGAAGTGTCGCACAGAGTAACGCCGCTCAGCAAAAACCACCGTGTCGGATGGGGGGCAGGGGGAAGGGGCGCACCTGCAGGATCTTCTGCACCCCACGGGCGATGTCGTAGTGCTCCTGCCCGACGACGTTGGGGTCCATGATGCGGGAGGTTGAGTCGAGGGGGTCTACGGCGGGGTAGATGCCCAGCTCGGCGATGCCCCGGGACAGCACGGTGGTGGCGTCCAAGTGGGCGAAGGTGGTGGCCGGGGCCGGGTCCGTCAAGTCGTCGGCCGGCACGTAGATGGCCTGCACCGAGGTGATGGAGCCCTTCTTGGTGGTTGTGATGCGCTCCTGCATCGTGCCCATGTCCGTGGCCAGGGTCGGCTGGTAGCCCACCGCCGATGGGATACGCCCCAGCAGGGCGGACACCTCGGAGCCAGCCTGGGTGAACCTGCACCCAGGGGAGAAGAGAATTTATAGCCCGGTCATTTGATCAAAACCTATTTTGTCCCCCAGTTATTTGTTCTCTTAAACTGGTTTAACAAACCAACCAGTGTACTTGTTTTCGAGAAAAAGTAGTCTCCCTGGGAAAATCCTCGGTGCCACAGTCGCCGACCAGGTGAGAACGACGGGGAAGAGTGCAACCTTTATTTGGTCCGGAGTAAAGGTTTCGCATTTTCACATTCGAAAACCTACCAATGAGACACGCTGCTCCGTTTTTAATGCGAAAGCATTAACTGTCTCATGGAACGAGCCGACGTCATCAGCTTTGAAACCAAACCAAACCGCTCTTAAATCCTTCTCCAAGTCAAGCCAGCTCCCAGCTATGAAACTGTAACCACGCACAAAGCTAGCCACGGCACCATTTACACCGCTTCAATCCCATTTGCTAGCGCGCGTCAACCAGGCTCCCATTCGCCGGACACAGCACCATGAAGTGGCCGTCGTTGAAACTGACGCGTGGACACTTTATGGCACTGTGCATCCGTCAGCGCCAGGTCAGCACCAGTCAGCACGCCAACATGCATACAGCAACAATGATGTACATGCTTTCGCATTCACAACTCAATAGAAATGCTTCGGTGTACCTCGATTTTTATTTTTTACATTTGCTTATCTTCCAGCTATGCATTTCCGAGCGGAGCACCCAGTGCAAATCCTAAGACTAATATTTATTTTTAAAAAAAAAAAGAAAAAAAAAGTTTTTAAACGACAAAGTAAAAGTTTAGCACAGAACAATGTTACTTCAAATATGTCACAAGAGCACAAAGCCATATTTTGTAACTACAATTGAAAGAACTGCAAGCTTTGTTTAGTGAAGGTAACTGCAAGCATCCTAGAAAGCCCATAGTGTCTGTTTAACGTGGCCTTGCTGTAGTATTCGGTAGTTAGTTTTCTCCAGAAATGGCGTCACCCATGAACCATCTCCAACAGATTAATAGGTTTTGATGAGCATGCCACATTGCCATCAACATAAACAAACAAAACAGCACGCATCGGTCTCGCGCAACATTGGTGAGAGCTTGTCGTTGCCTGCCAGAATTCGAACGGAGCGGTCGTGTCTTTCCTTTGCTCCCGAGGAACCCCGCCAGGGTTCATTCGGGGTACTTCGCTTCTTTGGCCTCGCCATGGGGCCAGTTTCGTAATCAGGGTCGTGGGCTAAGCTTCTTGTGAATGCTGTCGGCTACCAGGTTGCGGCTTCCCAGTAAGTCACCGGCACTTCGATCTATTTAGTATTTGCACCATGTCCATATGCTCTGTAGTTCACCAGCACCCACACACTCTGTAACATAACATAGGTGGGATAGAACACTTGCTACACGAGCAGACGCAGGGTAATTAATCTTCTAGAAGCACAAATTAGCGCTTACGGCTCTGAATTACTGCAGAGTGAAAGAAAGATAAATTAAACGTTCAGAGAATCGAGGCCAGTTCACGCACACATTGCAGCATTAAAGCAACGCCCGAAGCAGCACTGACTTGAACACAATGCAGCACCAGATCTATGCTGCATCACTAATGAAGTTTGAACTCAGCGCTACATAAATTAAACGAAGTCAGTGCTGTTTCCAGAGCTGACTGCTTGCGCCGAGGTAGCGCTGTGGTGCACAGTGCTCAACGAAATAAAATGCTCCAGCAGAGAGTGTGGCCTTGTGCATATACAGTTACTCTAGCCATGCCTACAGCCACTAAATGGTGGAGCGATGTGATTACTCTATGATTACTCTAGGCAACTGTCACTGTGGATGCTAGAGCTGTATGCACTGGAGCATGGGTTAGCCCAAGAGTTCCCCAAGGTACACTCACGGATTCCCCAGGATACCCTCATGGGTTCCCCAAAGCACCTAAATGAATTCCCTATAGTCGGTGACAGGTCAAGAACGATGTGGAAGCTCCTCCCACCTCTTTCCACTTTAGTAGAGTGAACGCTGGAGAGGAGGCGACCTCCTCTCCAGCATTCGCTCTAATAAAGTGGAAAGAAGTGGGAGGAGCTTCCACATCGTTCTTTACCTGTCACCGACTATAGGTATCATTATGGATTCCCAGGGTACCCTCATAAATTCCCTAGGTACCCGCAGAGTTTTTAGGGTACCCTATGGGTTTTTTCACGAGTTCCCCAGGGTACCCTCATGGACTCCCCAGGGTAGCCTTATGGATTTCCTAGGGCACCCTCATAGATTCCCCAGGGCATCCTCATGGATTTTCTAAAGCACCCCTATGGATTCCCCTGAGGACCCTCATGGGTTCCCTTGGGTACCCTCATCTCCCTAGGATAACCCCCATAGGGTCCCCGAGCTCTCAGATTTCATCGGCTGACCCTGCTCCCAAGAAAACCGATATTTTTTTTAGTTTGAGCACTAGTTGAGCAGATCTAAGCCACTCACTGATGCATAACTATGTGCCAAACACTTTCTGGTATGCATGTTACTCTTTACAAGGACTTTAGGCTCCCATACTGCTTTACAGCGTCAAATACAAAACCGGAAGGGGTCCATCGACTACCATCCAAGGCAGACAGGGGGTTCCTCGAGGTCGAAAAGTATTGGGAGCTTGCAACACCTTAAGGGGGGGCCCTCCTATACCTTGGCAGTGGGTTGGCAGCGCCACCAACAAAAACGTCCGCGTTACGTCGAACGGTGAAGCGATGCCCTCTCCGATCTCTTTCAATGTGCCCGTGGTGTCTTGGCCGCGTCTGTGCCTTCCTGAGTGTGTTCTCGCATCGGATTCAATCGCGTTCCCCACAGCCGTCAGTGGCAACGACGGTAATGCACCGCCATGTTTTTCGTTACTCACTGGAGCGTGCCTCTCCAAAGTACTCATATGCTCGACGGTCCGGAAATCACTACCGGACAACATTCACCGGTGCCAGTAATTGATAAAATTTACATGAGAAGCATTTTTCACTCCTCTTATTATCAGACTGCTCATTGCTCAATGGGGGATAGAGTAGAATACTAGGATTGAGATGATTGCAGCTCTCTTTGCCAGAGCATGGAGAGGATCGATGTTTTCAGTCTTCGGGCGATGCGTAGAAAAGGTGAGCGGGGACTGCCGCCCCTAAAGTTTTATATAGCACTGTGCTTGGGCAAGCCTACGTCGATTAGAAACTAAGGTCGGCTGCGACGTACAATGTCTTTGCCAGACGCTTTTGCTAGGAGCCGCACCGTGGTGCTACTGTCTCGTCGCACGCTTCCAATTTTGCTTCATTGAGAACCGTGCGTGTGAACATGCCCTTAGAGCTTCTTGCACAGATGAACGAGGAAAGACACTGCAGCTCACCTGAAAATGTTGTCGATGAAGAGCAGCACGTCCTGTCCTTCCTGGTCACGGAAGTACTCGGCCACCGAGAGACCGGTCAGGGCGACACGGGCACGAGCGCCAGGGGGCTCGTTCATCTGGCCGTACACCAGAGATACCTGGACGGTGGCGAGCAACTAGTCAGAATGGTCCTGAAGCTAGGGGCGGTTTGCTAGTGAATGCGGCCGTTCCTCCAGGCGGTAAGAGGAGTTTTTATGCCATATGACAACCTCAGAAGCCAGAAACTACCTAGCATTCATTGCACGCGACTCCCATCACCAGAGACAAGCCTTGCCTCTTGCTTTCTTTAATTCTTGCCTAAGGGGAAACACTACCCAGAAAAAAAATATTCTGCAAAAAAACATTGATTTTAAAAAATTACATATTTACATCCACCAACATCTAGAGAGTATTCCCAGAACTTTTCACTAGTTTACACTACATAGTTAATTTTTTATAAATTATTTTCTGTCCACCGAAGCTAAAGAAAAGGTAGGGTTTAAAGCACTTTGAATGCATTTTTCTCCGTTCCACTTTTTGGCATAAATTCCATTTGTCATCCTATTGTTTGATAATGGTAATACAGGGAAGGCTCGTTCTTCATTTTTCCTGACTGAAATTTATTAAGGAATGCGGCTATGGAATTTGTCACTTTACGGATGTCTTTTATAAAAAATGTTGACATTTCGTCGAAGACACAGCACACCAAAAAGTTGACCAATTTTGCACAAGAGAAAACTGATAGAAATGAATGACTTTTTACAAAAAGCTTTCCATAGCCGCACCTCCTAGGCATTCTGCTACATATCTAGCGAATAAAAATCTTGAATATTATGATAGTTTTCCGACGATAGATTAACTAAACAATGTAGGCGTGTTGCTGATAAAAGCTGCCCTTATTTCCTTCCCACTTAACTGGCAGACATGAAATATCGTTATACACCCTCTAGCACGACCACCAGCCTACCCTGTAAATTTCATCAATTTTAAGCCAAGGGTTCAAAAATTGACCCTTCCAGGGGTGTCTCCCCTTAACGCTATCTTATTCACAAATAACTTTACAAGCCCCTCCTCAAGTACACAAATGTAGTTCATTTCATTTATATTTCAAGCCTGTTCACCCTCTCTCTGCACACAAAAGCAGACTCGAATAATCAAAGCGAGGGCAGACTTACGGCGACAGTCTTCCTATCTCGGCGTCAACTATTTTGGGCTGCATTTTGAGGTGCTCTAACGATGTCGCAGCTAATTGCACAAGCGCGTCGCTTCAGTTGGGGTCTCTCCCACGAGAGCTGTGCGAATGACTCAAGACGAAGACCCGTAGAAGCTACACTACCATTGACAGGGTAGCATAACAGTTGGCACACAGTGTTTTTATAGGTACCCTGTCCCCATGACCCGCGTCATGGGGACACTGGGAGAGATACTCGCATTCACCAGCAAAGCACCCCTGGGCCAGTGTGCTGGTGAATGTGGGTATCTCTCCCGGCAGTTATAATAATTAATAGCCACGAGAAGGATTTTGAGCTCACATGACTGATTCCGTGGGGACAAGAAACTACCGGTACCTAGCGTTTCGGGCGAATGGCTGCCACAAGCTCGTCACCCCTGGGAGATGCCCACATTCACCAGCAAACTACCCCAGGGGGTTTAGACATAAGCAGAATGCAGCAAATCGTAAGCGCAGACATCGGCAGTCCCGTGAGAAAAAAAAAGGAAAAGGAAGAAAGAGAAAAAAAAAAAAAAAAGCAGAGAAAGGAAGCAGACAATAGGTTTGGTGTGTTTCCTTTGCCGCAATGAGTTGAAGTTGTTCGAGGAGTTCAAGTTGTTTGAGTGATATGCGGTGCCAGTGTTTCCGTGCAATGTAAACTAGAAAAGAGCCAAGTACAGACCCTAAAGGGGTGCTTTGCTGCTTCTTTGTATATATTAAGGCATCGCCAGCAATATGGGCCACTCGGGACCACCCACGTCTGCATCTATGCCCCGTCGTTCCAAAACAGCCGGAATGCATAGGGCCTTTTCCTCCAGATTGTTATATTAACTCTATGCCTGAAGCATGCTCTCAGGCCAAGTTGAAACCGAGACAAGCCATGAATGGGCCAAGTGTGCCTACAACTACAGATTTATAAATTCTTATATTTTGAAAACGTTAGAGTCCTCTATTCTTTGCTACACCCAAATTCTTTAAAGAGACAGAAGATTGGAAGCTACATACGGTCTACTCAGCCTACGCCACGGGACTATGTGCTTCGTGCATGGTCAAAAGCCTGACGGCCGATCGTTCCAGTCAGTGCATAGTATGCTCTCCACTGGCAGCTTACACATCTACCGACAGCTTATGAATAGGAGCAGCTTGCCCAAATCACTCCGGCAGCTGTCGGCGGCTTGCGTGACCAAAACCATTGCCGCTGTTGACATTCCACAATTGCCCAAGAGCTTACTACGCCGTCTGTAGTAGGATTTACTCTGCTATAAGAAAGTCAAGTTTGCCCGTGTTGCAGTTGAGCATGCAACTATGAGTTTCCATTACACTCTTTACATAAAGGAGCTAACTTGCTTACTGCAAATGATAAATAGTCAGGATCGCAACACGCGACACCACGGCGAGAAAATCCCTATTCCGACGTAGCGGATCGGAGCCATAAGAGGCTGCCATCGAAGCATAACCTCACTATAGTCACTGACAAGACGAGAGAGAACAGCAGGAAGGAGTTTCAATTGAAACTCCCCCCCCCCTTTTCCAGTGCAAACTCCTTACTCCTTGCCTTCAGTAATGCATCAGCCTCTTGCAAGCTTTGAGCATTCGTGAATAGCGAAAGCACGACACGAGGTAACGAGCACGTGAAAGAGGCCATCCGCCCCACTGTTCTCATCCTGTCGCCGATTATAACAGCCCCCTTACGATCCTACGCCGTCGGCAGACGGGCGGTGTGGCGCTCACCTTGGACGTCTTGTCCTTGAGGCTGATGACGCCGCCCTCAATCATCTCGTGGTACAGGTCGTTGCCCTCGCGGGTGCGCTCGCCGACTCCCGCAAAGACAGAGTAACCTCCGTGGGCCTTGGCCACGTTGTTGATCAGCTCCATGATGAGCACAGTCTTGCCCACGCCGGCTCCACCAAAAAGGCCAATCTTGCCTCCCTGGAAGAGGAGACGAAGCGCTTCAAAAAATACGAACTCTGGCCTGATTAGAGCACCGCACTAGTTTCCTCTCTGCTTTCAGCATACTGTAAACGACTTAACATTAGCGGGCTCAAATTTTCGCGAACCGGGTCAAAGCTGAAAATTTGAAATTATTTGCGGGTTCCAACTTTTCGCGAATCGAGTGCAGCTATTGTAGCGTTCACATATTGCCCGAATTGTTCGCGGGACGTATTTTTCGCGAATTGTAAGCGATTCGCGAAAATTAGGTCCTTGCGAAAATTTGGTCGTTTACAGTACTCTCTAGATCGTTCTCCGAACGAAAATCGTATCATTCTGAGTATGTAGATGCTCTGCCTACGGCACCAGTTTATTCCTTTCCGCGGGGTTTTAACTGTGCATGCGGCAAGGTGTTGCCTTGAGAGCTCGCGATGGAGGCAGAGCATCTACTGAATTCTGAGCCCGTCGCCGACTACAGAGCCGTTCCACGAAATGCCTATTCACCTCACTTAAGCCGCGTTCTGCCATGTTGGTGAACAGTGTCCACCGACTTCACTATTTGTTTGCACGCATACACTTATACAAAATGACGCAGACGCATTGTTTTTCAAGTTGGTGAAAAGCCGAAGGATGGCAAGTGGCTCCGTCGACGACGGGAATTGGCGAGTACAATGGGCAACGCATTTGAGTTTCGGAGTCGCTTGGGCAGACATCTACCAAGGCCTTAATGGCTGCCGACGGTTCAACTCCTCGAATTTAGACTCGTCCCAAGTCCGAATAAAAAACTCAGCGGTCCTGTTAATCACAGGTACAGTCACAGCGATCACTTCGACGTGTCACGTCGAAGTCATTGAGCATTGGTGTCTCGTTCGCACATCGTGGCGTATTGACAGCAGAGTTTCTTGGCTTCATTCTGAGCACGCGCCTCACTGTTCTACCCGCGACAAACGGCAAGATTTCCAGCGCGTGCTTCGGCGTCTTGCAACAAGCACGACGCCAAAACGCACGCGTCTGCCGCTTTGCGCTGTAATCTCCTAGAGCTTTGGCGTGTTTCCCGCTTGGAGCGGCTTGGGGACCCACCAACCAAGACGTAATGCGCAGGCCCGTCTTCTAGGTGGTATTGGACGGATGGATACAGCTGAACCCTACTAATCCAACAGCGGCTCCTGCCACCCAGACACGCACGTTTCTTTTACAAATATTACATGTGAAGCGGATTGTCAAAGCTGTGCCGCAGCTCTGTGGTTGCATGCCCCCTTCACACGCGGCGGACCCCACATTGAATCATGAGAGTGGCAGATCTTTTTCAAGCAGTTGGCAATATCGACGACGGTCGCCCCATGCCCCATTACAACAACTGCAACCGCAACTACAATGGACGTCATTTCCAATGGTGGGAAGAGCCGATAATGGCTATCGCTGCAATACCAGTATGTATGAAAATAGAGTACCAGATGATGCCCCTTGGTGTCGCCGACTGCTCCAAAAAACACAGTCTATCAAGTCGCAAAAAAAAAAAAAGAAAACAAGACAGAGCTGGAGAACGCTTTTTCCGCACAACGAAAGACATCCGGTAGAAGTTCGTCAACATGGCATCTGGCAAAATTTTGAGCCAGAGGCATGTCACGAGAAACCTCCCTATAAAGCTGCAAGGGGACTCCCGTAGCTTTATAGCCTCTCCCCCTTCAAGGAGCTCGTCCGGGAAGCAAGTGCCATCACTTTGTGCACCTCTGGGTGGACAATGCAGGGGATAAGGTGGGCTTGTCGGGCCCCAGCACCCCCCTTCCGGGAAATTGAAAACTTCCCGCATATGCTCAGGTAGACCTCTTTCCCGCTTACATTTCGAGACAGAGGTATGACACAGGATATAGATCTACACACACAGGCTCCGATAGACCCCTTTCTGCAACCCAAAGCACCAGAAACAAACGAAAGCTGCCCCACCTTAGAGTAGGGGGCAAGCAGGTCGACGACCTTGATGCCGGTCACCAGGATCTCCTGCTCGACGCTCATCTCGACGAACTCGGGGGCGTCTTGATGGATCGAGAGGAACTTGTCCGAGGAATGGGGCCCCGCTCGTCGATGGGCTCCCCGATGACGTTCATGATGCGCCCCAGGGTCTCTGGTCCCACGGGCACCATGATGGGAGACTGCGTGTCCGTCACCTTCTGGCCCCGCACCAGGCCCTCCGTACCATCCATGGCAATCGTGCGGACCACATTCTCACCTGAACGAGGGCAGATGACGCGCACCCTCGGTGAACTAGCAGAAATGCCGCGGCACAAGCACCCGCGACTCCAGATTCAGTGTACAATTGAGTACCATCAGATGCTGAGAAAGCTGGGAAACACTGCACACTTTTGCTTTGCACGCGTACCCAAAGAACGAGAGCATTCAGTTCGGCCGCTTCGAGCATCCCTCCGACACTTTCGGGAAACAATGGTGCTCAAAAAGGGGTCATTCAAGGGAAGCGGATAGAAATTAAGGTGTCTACCAAATTGCCTCCCTCAAATTCTCCAACTTTTCCAGGTTTCTGCCCGAATATCTAAATTAAATTTCCCCAACCGTTACAAAAAAAAAAAAAGAAGGCCGAGGACAGGGTTGCGGCGGCCCATAGGGCTGTTCCCGCTTAATCCGCCTGGTACAAAAGCCATCCATGCCGCCTTGCACCGCACCTTCCCACCTCATTGCGTCTCGGTGGTCATTTTCCCAAACTTAACAGACTTTCTGACGATTTCCCGACTTCAGATGCATCGAAATTCCCCGACAATTCCAGGTTTTAACACACAATGTGTTTGAGGACTGGAATCCCCGGAAAAAGTGTGACGAAATGCTACAGAAATCTTTACAAAACGTGCAACACATACTTCAGAGGAAAATATGAAGAGTGGTAGACTTGGAAAGTAACAAAATTCTAAACGTGCCCCAAAAGGAATCGAACCATCGACCATGTGGTTGTGAGCCCGAAATTCTACTACTTCAATTAGTGTGAAGATGCTAAAAACTCGCTTTGTCTCTACCACAATGGTCTCCGACTAAATGCGAACGCTCGGCATTCGAATCAAGACATGCCCACCATCGCATAGAAAAGGACAGAGTTTGGATTGATTGATTGACTGATGTTTAATGGCGTAGCAGCATCCAAGGCTATAATGCACCAACAAAGTTTGGAGTAAAAGAGTATGCTAACTCTAGGAGTCAGTGTTTTTTGTGTTCATTATCTTTTCACATTAGGGGGTGTCCCTTTTTTGAGGGGAGGGATTATTTATTTTATTTTTGTAAATACGTTATAATTTTATTAATTTACACAAAAAACACCAAATCAGTGGGAAAAAAAATTTTAGGTAAATAAAAAGGAACACTGATTCTATAGTCAGTGACAGGTTGAGAGTTCAGGGCAAGGAAGTTTGGGGAGGAGGAAGCGAGTGGAAGGGTGGAGAAAGAGATGTTTCCTCCTCTCCAACAATCCATCGGCCTCCTCCCCTCCAGCCTCCCTTTCCCCTTCCCTCACCCTGAACCTGTCATTGACTATAGCTATAACCAAATAATAATAACGCAATATCCACTGCAATCTCCGAAGAATGCTGCAGAAATACATTATATATATATTGATTTCACCTGTAGGATCCAGATAAGTCATTATTTTTCGTGTTGATAGACACCTCAGAAATCAACCCCCCCCCCCCCTTCTGTTTCCCAAACTCCCAAACACTGCCAACGCCACTGGGCAGTTGGGACTGGCGACTCACCCAAGTGCTGGGCAACTTCCAGCACCAGGCGGGGCTTCCGTCCCTCCACCTCCAGGGCATTGAGGATGGACGGGAGGTTGTCTTCGAACTGGACGTCCACCACGGCACCAATCACGGCCACGATCTGGCCGTTGCCCACCTTGCCCTTGGCCTGGGCGGCAGCGTGACGCCGGCTCTCGGGCTCTGCACCGGGGCGGCGATAAGCGAAAGGTCAGAGACCAAAAGCACAGAGACGAGAGAACATTCAGCGGCAAAGGACACGATAAGAAGGACCATGCCCCAGACGTGCCTCCAACCGCGAAAAGCTCACAAATCAAGACCCGTTCACGCGGCACCGTCTGCTCACGTCGAGAGGTTTCCGTGCTTCAAATTAACCGTGGCAACCAACTCAAGGAATAACTTTGCACACAACCTTCAAAGCATGAATGTCTCGGCGACTTATAACGTAAGCAGATGTTGCTGCGTGAATGGACCTTCACATCACAAGGGGGGCCTTTGAAAAAGTGGGGCGAGCCTGGTGGTTGGCTGCACTGGGGCGGTGCGGTGGACCAAAATGCGCCGTGGCATCTCTTGTGATAAAGTAAAAGCTACGCATGCATGCAGATAGCTTTGAGAGGTGGAACCATAGTATGTGCAAGAACAACTTGACCATTGTAGAAAACTAGGAGCGTACACCAGCAGCATTTGTTTTAGAATTAAGAAGCCCAAGTAGCTGTGGATGGCTGATTAAAGGGGTCATGAAACGATTTTCCTACTTCTTCCTCCTTAGCTTTAATCCTCAATTCAAATGCGAATTGTTAAATCACGTGGTCGTGACATTCCTTCTTCAACGGTGCGATGACTCCAAGCTTCCACCGTGCTTTTTATGCACACCATAGAACTTGTCTTTCCCCAGTGACAATAAGTTCTGTCAGGGCACTCATTGGCCACGAACGAATCCAAATATTCGTCGACGGATTGATTGTTGACGAGCGCATACGTCCGAGTGACGCAGTTCTCGTGTCCAATGCGTGAGCTGGGCTCTGCTGACGTCAGTTTGGCGCCGGTGACACACCTTTGGAATCGCGGATGTATCACAGTGAAAAGGCGGAGAGCTTTCGAAGGCAAGAAGGTACAAAATAGTCTGCTATATTTTCAAATGTTCGTACCGAAAAGCTGGCTTTTGACTTTCTAGCCTCTTTCTTTTGGCCAACTAAACGATATGCGATTAGTAAAGTCCCAATTTAAAATCCTTCACCCCAACCCAAAATTCGATTCATGGGCCCTTTAAACAATCTCACTGGCAGTCGCAGCGAGTTTGCACAATCTGACGTGCAGAAGGCCCATGTTCGACCTCTTGCAAGTACCATGAAGAAAGGTCAGAGGACAGGCCAAAGTCAACCGACTGATTATGCCAACATGTCCAACTAACTACTACGGATGGAGCACTCTTCCAAAAAGACTTCCGATGCCATCTGCACCAAGGCAAGCCAAGCAAAGCCGGAATAGCGTCACCCAACAAGATCAAAGAAGGCCGCCATGTGTTCCCCTAGGTTGCCGAGCAAAGGGCACCTCTAAACTTCCTTTTTTTTTCCATCTTTTGTTTTTTAATTTAAAGCTGAAAAAGGTCAAAGAAATTCTCTGGCGATCTCGCAAAAAGTACTTAATCGTTTTGAACCCAGAAATCGGTGAATGGGTACGAGATAGAGGGGAAAGAGGTCAAAGCTCGGTCCGCTCACATAGGTCACGAAATACCAGCGGCTTCGTAGGCAACCGAACAGCTGCTTCGTTTGGGGGAGTTCTTAGCAATCAGACCTCATATTTCGGCACTTCGAGACATGCGAGGCACGCATCCGAACACCATCTGAGCGAAGTCTCGATGCCGGCAGCAGTCGAAGGCATGGCGTGCAGTCCAACAATACACACCCAGAAAAAACTAGTTCCCTACTTTTCTCGAAGTCCGGTGCAAGGTCACCGTCTTTAATGTAATCATTTCGACGGTTTACTCATAACAACGGCACTCTTGCATTGGTACTTTTTACAGTATCAGTGTTCAACGGCGGCTCGGTTAACCCTAATTGACCCAACATTTGCACTCAAGGGCAGTGAGGGGTACAGGGTGCCTGCAGGCCGGGTTGGGTGGATGAATTGGACTCACGTGTGGTGCATAGCGCTGGGATTAGCCTCGAACTGACGCCATTGACTTTGGCGAGGGAAACGGCCGGCTTGGCCGACTTCAAGATGCTCGAGCAAGCTCTTCCCACGACGCTCAACATGATCGCGTCCTGCTGCACACGACGACGAAGGACGAGGCGACCGATAGATGAGGAAGGAAGCGAGGGGAAAAAAATGAACGTCGGGCCACGTGATTTCAATCACGTGACATTTAACCGGCTCATTGTCAGAAAGCAACTTGCGTCAAATTTGGAGAAACCTACTGTCACGGAAAACAAAAATAAATATACTCTTCGTGTTATCTTACCATAAATAAAACTTATAAGGCTATAAAAAAAATATTTAAAAATTAATGTTTTTGGTGTTAACAAATTATAAAATAAAACATTGATTCTTTAACTACTTTTTTTTTGTATTTTCACTCACGCTGCTCTTCCGCGTTGTGAAAAGTTATTTTCAAAATAGTGCTTTCACAAAGTTCAGTGCAAAATATCAGGCAACTATTATGTACCACATATTAGGCTCGGAGACAAATAACAATTTAAGATTTCAATTATTGAAAAGTCACGTATTAGCTTGTGGCATTAAACCCATTAACCAGTCCTCTTAGCACCTTGGCCAACAACGTGTGGCAACGGCGGGCGGAAGGATACAAACTTTCAAATTTTGGCTCTATCGCGCTACCCGCGCCCGCGCTTCGAGCTGCTGTTTTGCGCCTCTGAAGTTTGAACCTGACATTTCATAACGCTTCGAAAAGCTTTTTTAAAAAACGTCCGACTGCGCCGTCCAGTATGGCTAGCGAGGCACCAGCCAAGTCGTCCACCGCCACACTGGCACTCTCCGAGATTCCGTCGAATCTGTCGCAGCTGAGCGTGCTAACTTTGAGGACGGACATGCGGATGTGTCGCGAGTCCAACCGTCTGACCAGTTTCGCCGGATGGCCTTTCCAAGAGAACTGCGCCTGCACGCCCGCCAAGATGGCCCAGGCCGGCTTCTACCACTGCCCCATCGACAACGAGCCCGACCTGGCCCGCTGCTACGTCTGCTTCAAGGAGCTGACCGGCTGGGAGCCAGACGACGACCCCGTCAAGGAGCACGCGCGCTCCGTGGACTGCGCCTTCGTCCAGCTCAAAAGACGGAGGCGGACATGACTTCCAGGGAGTTCTTGCTTCTGGAGAACGCACGGCACCGTAACCGAGCCACCAAGCTCAAGACCGTTTTCGACGCCATGGTCGAAGAGAAGCGGCGGCTGGTAGCACGCGCTATCGCCGCACGCCGACGAAAGCGATGAACTCGCCCGGTGTCCGAGCGCCTCTTTGTGTTAATTATTGTCCCTCTATTACCGTGATCGACGCCGTTCTGGATGAGAAGCTGAGACTGATTGTACGCTGTCGCCGCACACCAACGAAGGCGATCAACTTACCCAGCTTCAGCCTTCTCCGAGCTTCTTGCCCTGCGTTAGTGCAGCCCAAGAGAGACCACAGCTTTCACTATACTGGCACGTCAAGAGTGTAGCCAAGTTTCGTGATACTAATAATAAAAATAATGTGCTATTACCTTGTGGGCTCACTTGCTGGAAAGTTTTAGCCAAGACTGTGTGAAAAAAGCACTACCAAAGCTAACGCACAAGTGGAGTGGCCTGTGCATGGGCTCCCTGCCTTTCCTTGTCGCCTGCTCGCCTGGAGGTCTACTCAAAAGGGCAATAAACACTATTGAACTATTGAAGTTCCTGCGTGCCCCAGGCCTGCAAGGATTGTTTTCACAGCGTCTTGGCAAAGGCGCTGTTAGGAGCACTGAAGTCTATTCCAAGATCGTCCTTTTGTGTTTACAACTCAATCTAGACGCTCCGAGCATCCCAATAAACCCGAAAATTACAATCGTGCGTTAACCCAGTAAGCCCAAAATTACAATCCTCGTTAAGAGCGTGTTTAAAGGTCACGACACTCCTTTTTAGGAACAATTTTCTTTCGCGTGAAGTGGTTGACGAAGGGCGCTTGCCGGCGAGTTGCGAGCGATGGCTTCGCCCGTGGAGAAAAAGAGGGGTCTTATCCGAATGTGTATTCATCGGACTCTTTGCAACGAGTTGTAATAAGATGTTTTGGAATCTGCGCGTATTGTAGGGCTTTCATTAATCCACAGTGTAATCCGCGAGAAAAAAAAAAGAGTCCAGGTTTTTTTATTGCTTTGAGATGAATAGGCGGTTTTGTAATATAGGACTTGGTATATGCAAGAACTATCTAACACATTTTAAACAATATAAGATCAAAAACGACCTTTTTCAAAAATGACTTCAGTGCCCCTTTAGTTGAAGCTTGCAGAACAATGCAATTGCACAACATACACAAAAGCGTCTTATGTACCTTTTTATTTTCGACGATTTACAAATATATCAAGGCACAGGATGATCTCCAAGATGTAATAGAATTGAAAAGAAAAAAATGCTTTGAATGTCTGAACAAAATGTGGTTCTCTGCGGTTGAATGCAGGACTGTCACAATGCGTATGCACCACGTTCAATGTTGCGAAGGTAACCGCAGAACACACTCGACCAGTAATCCAGAGACAGTGATGAATCGATGCACGATGGCAGCCAGAACAGAAAAAACTACTAAAAATATCAAAACCAGCACCAAAAGATCACTGGACACACTTGTTTTTTTACTTTCAACAAAGCCTGAGGCTGGGTCTCTGACCTCGCATGATTGCTTAAACAGAATGTACAAAAACGGACAATGGCGCAATGAGACGAGACGGCTATTTACAGTATTTACAAGGAAACCCCAGATCTGAAAACCATAGTGGCCAGCTCGGACCAAGGCCCACACACAAAAAGAGAAAAACCCTTACAGGTGATGAGATCTTTTGTACAATATTCTTCAGCCTAACTGACACCAGTGCAAACTGGACAGAAGCTGATCTTTGAACAAGCAAAAATGGTTAGAAAAAAAAAAAAAAGGGTGACAATGTGTAGTGTTTTTCCTATACCACCTAGAAGACAAGACCTGCGCATTACGTCTTCATTCTTCAGCTTCACCAGAGCGAATATTGGAGAGGAGGAAACAGCCAATGATAGAGAGCCTTGTGGGTGGAGCTTGTTTTGCTATTCTAGACCTGCAACAAACTTGCACTTGATGTGCACGTGACGCTATCGCTCTATGCTGGTGGCCAGTCGTCCTCGTTTCTGCCGAGAAAATCAAATTCGGCAACGAAACGGGCATACCGCAGGCATTATGTGCTCGGTAGCAACACGACCGCATTGAACGGCGGTGCAGGCCGTCGACACCCAGGGAGAGGCGCAGGCTCGGTCTTCTAGGCAGTACCGGTTGTGTCCCTCATGATCCGACCGACCCGCGGGAAACGGTGAACGGTTCGGGTCGGCCGGGGCTAAAAGCGAGGTCGGTACTGTACACACTGGCCGGGGGTCTTCACTCGTTCTTTTGGCAGTAGAGCTCCTTGAGGGACTTTAGCTCGTCGATGAGTGCCTTGTTTTGGTTCTCCAGCACGGCCACCCTGTTCTCCAGACACTTGATGTACTCCTTCTTCTTGCGACGACACTCCTTGGCCGCGTCCCTGCACAAGCGTTTGGGGCAAGCAGTGAGATGGGCGCCGACCTTGGAGCTCCCAAATGTAGCTCCGCAGTCGCAGGAAGCGTGGCAACAACAGTTCTCGCAAGAACAATTGCAAAATGCTAAGATGCGCGACTCAAAACTGAAAGTGCCACTGTGCCAGTTTCGATACGAGAAATGAACCGATTGCCCCGGTGGTGCTGTGCGTCCAGTGGCAGGGCACGGAAAGCGCATGTAACGTTCTGACGTCCAATATTCGTCTCAGTCAAAATCGACTATAATGTTGCGTCCTCGTTCGCTCGGACCTGTGAAGCCTCAGTTTTAGTGATTGGAGCTGGTTTTCACCTACTCTCTTTTTGCCAAGGGAACGGCGATCTCAAACTCCTAGATAAATAAACTGGGCAGTATGCTAAGCCCTCTAAGAAGCTAACTCAGTTCATCTTCAAATGGTGTTTAGAAGCTCCTTACACTTGACTTGCAAATCCGCAGCCACAGGCGTGCAAAGAAATGTTTCTATTCTCGCAAAATTAGTTTCTGCTCACGTGCAATGCGTGGTTCTTTCTAAATGAAGAGTATTGCAGTACGCTCGCAATAATTCAAACTCCAATATTCCGTACTTCTGGTTGATTCAAACAAGTTTCCAAATTTTGGCTGTCGCACTATCTTTTTAATGTATTCATAAGCCGCCTAATTCGAAAGGTGTCTTCATGAAATTCATACTTTTTGTTCTCGCGGCCCCGTTGAGTGGACTTTCTTCCATGCACTGGTGCACTGCAGAGAGGCAACACTTGTGCAGCTTGCCTCCGCGGGTGTCGCCTCTCTGCAGTGCACCGCTGCCCAGTGAGAAGCGCACTCAACGGGGTGAAAGCAGGGCACGCACGAGCTATAAAAACGGGCACTACGCAGAAAGTTCCGTAGCAACTTGCGCGGACACTGTGACGTGGCGGCATTTCATAGGTCCACGTCACAGCGTATGTGCAAGCTGCTACAAAATTGCCGCACGGAGCCTGTTCTCCCTCGTGCAACCCCTAATACAGTCAAATCTCATTATTGCGAACGTCATTATAACACATTTTTCAGATTTACAAACATTTCAAAAATCCCCTGCCAAATGCCTATAGGTTTCAATGCAAAAATATTTCAGTACTATGAATTTCAAAATACCGAATATTTCAGAATAACACACGTAATTTAAATGCTCTTATATGCGAACAACACCTCACTATTACGAATTTATATCGCAAAAAATGGCCAAAAGCAACGATGGATGGCGAAAATAATTTTAAATTACAGAAAGACGCGCATTTTGGCCGCCTGGCGGCTCCCGCAATGCCCAACTATCATCATCATCAAAGATCAACCCGGAAACAAATCCTAACCCTTCCCACCTGAAGACTGACGACATCCTAAACAGCGTTCGTGAGCAGAACAACTGCAGCGACGAGGAGAACCCGAATGATGAAGACGAGGAGGCAACGGTCACGGATTAGCAGGAAGAATCGGTCTCCAACTCCGATGTCCTTAGTGCCATCAGCAAGTTGCGCATATTTCTTGCAAGGTGTGCTAGTGCGACCGAGGCCGTCCACAGGAAGGTGGACGACATTGAATCGTTCGTCCTGCAGCGTTTGTGCTACACCTACCAGAAGAAGATTTCGGATTTCTTCTAGTAACTGTGCCGTGTTCAATCGCGTGAGCGGTGCCAGTATGACCAGGGCCGTCAACAAGGTGGACGACATCAAATCGTTCTTCCTGTAGCATTGTGCTAGACCTATCAGAAGTTTTCTGATTTCTTTCAATAAATGTGTAGTGTTCAATTACGTGGAGCGTTTTTTGTGTTTTGGATAAAACCGAGCGTCCGGATATTCTTATTGCAAGGGTAGGTCATTTTTGCTCAGATATAGTAATTACAATTTACGAGTTTTTCACTATATTGATAATTTCAGAATAACGAACGATTTTCGCAAGTCCGATGAAATTCGTTCTATCGAGATTTGACTGTAGTTCAGATTAGACAACTTCTGGGCCCAATGAACAAACATAATTTTGCTTTGAGCAGTCACGTGCTGTCTAAGCAGTCCACGATAAACAACATTTTTGAGGGATATATAAACTTGCACCATACACTTCACAAATGTTTCAAGCGTGGCATTCCTGCTTATGATCAGCAGGCCTACGTAGAGGAAATCATCAAATATCTGCCTTGTACGTGTAGCCATTCCTATGGTAAACCATAATTATAACTCGCATCATGTTTAAATTACGGCGCCCCGGAGATGCCAAACGGCACTGGGAGACGCAGAGCGAATGCGCACCTGTTCTTGAGTAGGCGCAGCTCCCGCTTGCGCGAGGCCTCTTCGGCGAGCGACTGCTGGCTCTGCAGGCTCGCCGCGGGGGCCATGACCACGCTCTGCGTCAGGCCCTGGTTGGAGCCCCCGCCACCCGTCGTCCGAATCTGGTAGGCCTGCAGGTCTGCCGCAGACACCGTCACTGCAAGAAGACGACGTCTTAGTCAGTGAAACCCCGGCCTGACAAGAATAAACGGCCACGGCGAGGTTCTCAACAGAAATTTTCGAGATGCCGCGGACAATTTCCAGGGTGTATTTCCATATAAAGGCACCATTTTAGCGGGTCCGAGCCTACCATCAGTGTGCAACCATAGACAAAAAGCTCCCTATAAATCTGCATTATTGTTTACAATGTCTATAAGCTTCTGCACCGCCTCGCTGCTTTGATACAAAGACCGGCAAAAGGTTCTGTGGATGCCATTCAAGGTTGGTAAGGGTTTCGTGAGATTGAACAAACCCCCCCTTTACTATATAGACAGGCGAGACAAACACTTTGCTCTGCTGGTTTCCTCCGACAGAGTGAGTGTTTCAGAGCGACCTGCCCACCTGGCACGAAGAACTGCCCGTCTTGTCCCTGGGCGTACTGCACGATGGTTCCCGCCGTGGCGGCCGAACCCGCATTGGTCATGGTCAGGGTCTGCAGCCCCTGCAGGCTGCCTTCTTGCGTCACGGTGGCCAGCTGGATGGCAGACGCCGGGACCACTGCGAGGGACCACCCACGTCGTGAGAGACGGAAGACCACCGGACTATGCAGATACGACAAGCGATCACAATAAATAGTGTACATTGAGGGAGGCGAAACATTAAGCTGGGTGAAACAAACTCAACTACAGTAGGCTCGTGATAATTCAAACTCGGATATTTCATATCTTTGGTTAATTCTTCAAGTAAAGTTAAAAATTTTGGTTGCCCCCACTATGTTTTAATGTATTCATAAGCCGCTCAATTTGAACGTCGTTTTCCCGCAATTTATACTATTTTGTTCTCGCGGCACCGTTGAGTGCACTTCTTTCCGAGCACCAGTGCACTGCGGAGGGGTAACCCCGCGGAGCTTGGTTCCACGGGCGTTGCTTCTCCGCAGTGCACCAGTGCTTGCTGAGAAGCGCACTCCAAACGGGCGCCACGCAAAGATTTACATAGCAACTTGTGCGGATGTTGATGTGACGGCATGGCATAGGTCCACATCACAGCGTCCGCGCAAGTTGCTATGAAAAGTGCCGCGTGATTTTGTTTCTGTCGCTCATATGTCCCAATAGTTCACATTAGACAACTTCTTGGCCTTATGAAAACTCCATTTTGTTTTGAGTAGTCACGCGCTGCCTAAACAGTCCACGATAAACAACATTTTTGAGGGATAAATAAACTTATCTCATACATTTTACGAATGTTTCTTGTGTGGCATACCTGCTCATGATGAGTAGGCCTATGTAGATGAAATCATCAAATATCTGCTTTGTATATGTAGAAATTCACACGGCAAATCATAATTTAGACAAATTTTTGATAATTCAAATAAAATTCATGGCTTCCTGAAGTTTGAATTAATGAGGGTCTACCGTACACCAGACAAAACGGGCTTTCTAAGTCTGAGCATTTTACAACAATCTTTCTTCGTAGTCCTCGTTTTGGCCGGGGATCGGCGCAACAACAGCCGCCCATGTCGAGGCACTTAAAAAAGGAGATGGAACTGTTGAAGCCATTGGCTTGGAAATGAAAGGCTTTTTTTTTGCAACGACTAGCCAGGCACTTCGCGGGTGCCACAAGCCCTCAAATTTTCTCGGCCGCCACTGCACCCAAGGGAGGTATTTTGCCAGTTTAACGACTAATAGGCCATTTGCTATATCCCCCAAGTGCCCCGGCTTGCGCTAAAAGAATCATGGGAACGGTGTGCCTTCAGCTCGTTAGTGATTGGTAATTTCAACCCTATTCTTGGTTACACAGGTTTTGAGCGTAATTTGGAGTCACCCTGAACAAGCGCCTGATATACCCAATGACCTGTCATATCGCTTTTAAAATTTCTCCTCAATGTCAGCGTTTTTGATACTGTGCATGCTGTCCACCCTTCAACCTGGATGGGCTGCAGAAATCTCTTACATTATTATCATGCTGATATTAAGTTAGAAACGCTAAAAATGCTATAAACAGCCCCGCGGACTCCGAGCTAAATCCTGGGTTTTGTTTTTGTGAATTATCGGCTTTTTAAGCAATTCCTGCTCAAACAACAATCACGAGAATGATAATATTGTAAGAGATTTCTGCAGCTCAGCCAGGTTGAAAGGTGGATCACATGTGCAGTATAAAAAATGCTGACGTTGACAAGCAATTTTAAAAGTGATATGACAGGTCCTCGGGGTATATCAGGCGCTTGTTCAGGGTGACCTCGAATTACGCTCAAAAACTATGTAACCATGGAGTTGGTCGAAAATTAGTGATCACTAGGGGGCTGAAGGAACACCGTTCCATGATTCCTTGAGTGCGGGCCGGGGCGCTTGGGAATACTGCAAATGGTCTATTTAGAAGATCCGAGCTTTCGCTATCTATAGGTGCGTGGCTACATGCCTCTCTATTGGCACAGTCGTTTACAAGGTGTCTAGGATTCTACGCCGCTTCATTGCTGCTTCAATGCCAAGACCCAGGGGTTCCTTGGCCGTAAGTGTAGAAAGGAAGGCGCCTCTCAAAATCAAGAAGTTTGAGAGTGTCCGCCCCAGAAAACCAGAACTAAGCCTCCGAGGGAACGCACCCACTCTGCTCCGGTCGCTCCTAAGCTGACAGGGTGACGGGAGCCGCGTGCTTGTCCGACCGGTCGTATGCTTACACCTTTCGCCGGACGATCCCGCAACGAAAGCGAGGTGGTCCGTCGGTCCGGCGCACATGTGGCTCCTGTCGAACCGCCGGCTGAAAGCCAGTTCGCACATTTGCGTTTCGCCGTGCACGGTTGCGGCGAGTTTTCTCACAAATGTTCCCGAGGGAATGCACCGGCGCACTGGCACCATCTATCAGACAACCCTGGAACTGCGTATAACTGGACCGAAGGATTTGTAGTAATGTCAAGATCAGAAATAAGCACGATACGCGAGAAACTATCGCTTATAATATTGTCAAATTTATTTCGAGGCCACTGTCAGGAGATGGTGCTAAAAACTCGAAAAGATAAATATGCGGATCTAAATAAAGTGCACCGGGGCTACCCGACAGACTGTGCCAGGAGTGCTGCCCCGTCGCGAGACTCTACGAGGGAGGGCAACGCTCTCGAGCATGCTCGGACGTGAGTGCGTGAACCAGCCTTTAGAGGGTGAACGGAGCATGGCGGCAGCTGCAGTACAGTGCCCGAAATGCGTCTTCGACCGTTGTGCCTGGCATCCTATCCCACCCAAGCGTCGAAAGTGATCCCGACATGCCGACAAACGATGACACGGAAGCCGGCGTGTCCTTGCACAAATGGGCCGATCGATCCAAGGTTAACGACAGTCGGCCCCGTAGTTCAGCGAAAGTACACAAAAATGTTCCGCACACCCGCATCTAGGCATATTTTTGTCAGAAGATCATTCCCGAACAACGTGGTTTTGTGAAAGGCCGCCCTGGAGAAACAAGCCCATGTTCCTTCCCGAGTCAAGTAGCACCACCTGTACACTGCAGAGGACTAGCGGATGTAGTGTACTTTGATATGAGCAAAGCTTTTGATAAAGTAAATCATTGACTACCGATGAGTAAACTTTTTAGTTACAGCTTCTTTACCAAGTACCGTCGTCTGTTCGAAAGGTAAGCCTTTTTCTAGAAAGCGCAAAATTCTGAATTTTCCATACGCATTAGATTTAACCGATATTATCCGTGTTGAGGTCATCCGTGATCTGGGAGTTTTTATGAATACTGCGATTAACTTCGATCGTCACATAACTACAATTACAACACAGTTCATTGTTTTTTTATGTTTGTTTTCTTCAATAGTGTATAATCGTGTCAAATATGTCTCAACTGTACGGAACTGTATTGAAGTGACTATTTCAAGTGTAGAGCATGTTCAATGTAAATTCATTCATGTATTGTTTGATAGTTATTTTCGACTACCGTAAATGATTTCTAGAGTTACGAAAGGATTTGCGACCTCGTGGAATTGAACATGTTGGACAACAGGACAATTCGCGGATTGATAGTATAATTGATTTACCGGCTAAGTCACGTCTACTTGAGTGTTCCTCATAGGTCTAGTAACTTTATTCTTCGCTCTATTGTTTCTATTTATATCACGCAGCACCCATGACACGCCTTCGATCGACGTACGATCACTTTGCTTTGTCGTAACTTTCCATTTTTTTATGGTGTACAAGCATCTGACAACGATAACATCATCATAGAAATGGTGTCAAGCTGTTTGCGGGTCGCACAAAAAAAAAAAAATAATAATAACAATAACATTTCTATTGCATATCACGACTCTGGCGGTCAGGTACCGGCAAAAACAGACAAAAGAAAGCGAGTGCTGCCGTCGTCGCGGCGTCCCAGCTTCTGGTTGCCCGAGTTTCAGTGGACTGTCGAGCCTACTGTGTGTTTCAGTGGACTGTCAAGTCCACTGTGTGGTTTAGTGGACTCGCAAGTCCACTGTGTGCTTTAGTGGACTGTAGAGTCCACTGTGTGTTTTAGTGGACTGCCGAGTTTACTGTGTGCTTTAGTTGACTGTCAAGTTCAATGTGTGCTACAGTGGACGCCGCCAGGTTCGCGGCCAGCGACGATATGACACTTGTACGACGTCCTCGGCCAGAAATCGAGGGACCACTTTCGAGGACGCCGTAAACGCACCGGTCAGAGACGACGCGTCCCAGGCGCCGTAGCGGCGGCGCCCACCTTTGAGCAGTCCGGCAGCCGTGTGGTACTGGGTGCCGGCCACGGTGATGGTGCCATCCGGGTCGTCCTCCTGCTCTTCCTTGGCCTCTTCCGTCAGCGACGCAACCGCTCCCTGGGCTTCTGTCGACGACAGCTCGTTGAGGATCCTGCGGTACGAGGGCCGCCGTGCCAGGAGCTCCCTCCGCTTCTTGGGTTCATCTTCTCCCGTCACCATCGCCGCCTGGCCCGTCGCATCCAGCTTTCCCGCCGGAATCAGCTGCGGAGGACAGACGGCATCAGAGGAGGAGGAGAGGGGGATGAGATGAGTGGTGCAGGACGGAGTGGACGTTTTCGTAGCAACAAAAAGACTTCCTCCGCCAAAGTACCAAACACGAAAACAGGCACGAGAGAGTTTTAGGGAAACGTCTCCCAGCTGTTTAAGCATCTATGTCGCGTGCAGAAATAAATGTTACGTTGCACATGCCGACCTGCTTTACTATGACAGGTGGATGGTGATGAAACCGCCTTGTCAGCTAGGCACTCCCAATACCAGCTGCTCCAAAACATGACCCTTTTGAAACCCTCTTGTTTTAAACTGCTGGCATTTCATAAAGATCAAATTACGTGAGTCAAAGCCACTCCCCTCAGACACAAGACTCAACAAGTAGTGATAACAACATTGATTGCCTCGAGGATAAAAAAACCTCAGGGAGATAACAAGCTTTTTTGTTTTTTCCCTTTTCACTTTTTTGCATTTTTTTATGCACGGCTTACTCGCCGACAGGATGAAAACGGCAGGGAACATCTTTTCAAATGCCCGTCCTCCGGCACAGCATTCTGTCGTGCTTTAGGTGCGCACTGACGCTCAAAGGTAGTGTTGCGCAAATATTCAAATTTTTTAATAGTAGTTTCAAATAATACGTTATTCGATATTCGCTTTGAGATAAACTGCGATATTAATACTTTTCTAGGTGTTGATTGCGGCAAGTTAGCCCTGTTGAGTGCGCTTCTTGTCAAGCACCCGTGCACTGCGGGGAAGCAATACCTGCAGAGCTCGCGGGCTTTGCGATGTGTTAGGTTGTCATGCCTTGACAACCCGCACTCATCATTCGTGCTTGTTTAATTGTTGTATTCTTTTGCCAAATTAGGAATTGAAGAAAGAATATCTGCATATAGCAAGCAGACGTATGAATTCTCTCAATTAGGATAGCTGCGACAAATTTTGTTGTTTACATGCCGGAGCTAAATTAAAATTAACTGAGCTTAGAAGCGGACAAGTGGAAGGTTGGGAACCACCTTCGAGAGTTCAAATGAATGTTTGTTTAAGCATGGTGCATAGTAGTGAAAGGCTCAAAGAAACTATTAGATTCAAAAATTTTCGGCCAAAACCACCATTCGCTTTGAACTCAAATTCAACTATGCACACGCGACTACCCGAAACTCACCATACGCAAAGCGTCATCGACGCCGAGGCGGGACATGTGGAGCTACTTACTCCCTGCCGTTCTCATCCTTTCGGCGACTACAGTCCCAAAACAAAATACATCAATGCGAAGAGAAGGGACGCTGCCGTAACGCGACTCATGCGTGACATGCCATGCTGGCGCACCCATTCAAACGGCCCCTTAAAGTGACAGTCCCTTCCCCGACGTTGAACACCCAGTGACACTGAAGCAGACGCCGGATCTGCCCACCACACCGTACACTTCAAATACAGCAGCAGCAGAAGCAGCAAAGGTCCAGAAGGGAGCGCGCAAGAATTATCGCCTCGAAGAAGCAACGACAAAGGAGTGCGAAGCACCATGCCGTTAGTGACCGTCACAATTGGGGGTTAGTAGGCGTTACGAAGCACCGGAGTGCGGCTGCCAGCACGACGGCAAGCGTCGGACAGACGGGCGAGGCATGCGAGCGAGGCGTGCGAGCAGCCGAGGGGTGGGGAGGGTGTTTACCTGCACGGGATGGACGCCGGCGTCTCCGTCGGCACTGTGGATCACTGAGCCCTTATTTACCAAAATGACATTCTTGCCCAGCTGCAAAAAGCAAGCAGACAAGAGGCCCACTTGGAGAAAGGCGGAGCAGCGGCAGCAAGGGCAACCCCGCACCCTCTCCCTCAACGAGATTTTCTGCCCTGCCAAAGACTTGGCAAACAGGCCTTTACATATGTAAGCCCTCAAACCTTAAAGAAACAACTTCCTCAAAATTTCTCTAGTGGAAAGAATAAAAAAGTGAGAAGACGAGACAATAGACTTATATCAAAACGCTTGTTACGGATATTCCTCAGAATACATGGCACTTTTTCGTTTCTGCTTCCCCCAGAGATGACAACCAGAAGTTTTGCTACCTTCTCATACTTTTGATGGAGACACTTCAGAGAAGGAAATGAAAGTGGGACCATAAAACCATGAAAGCTTTCAAAACGGTAATCTAGATGGCATGGGCCACCACCCTTGTTGGAACGAACTCCCATTGCCATTCGTCTCACCATTTTAACACTGCATGGAACAAGCTTAAAATGATATGCCAGCTCAGCGCAAAGTCTTGAGAGCCGATTGAATATCAAACAGAAAAGAAAACCTCTACTGCTTCCCCCAACTTGAGCCGCGCAAGGCTTAATGGTTGGCCACAAATGCTATAAGTACTCGAGAATTAATCCACTAAATAGTGCTCCAACTTCAAAGCGATTGGAAACCGATGAACGAAGGTCATTGTACAAAATAGCGCAGGCTGAAACTTCCAAGGCACTTTTGAGCAGAAAGAAAAAACAAAGCATTAGGACAAAGACTGCGGCAGCAGGGCAAGTGCAGACCCGTTAAAACCTAGAAGACCGACATAACGAGTCCTTGGGATTGCAGCTGAAAGGGAATGAGAGCCCTTCAACGGCGATTAAGCCAGGGTCTGGCCACCATTCTCCAGACAGTAACAACACAGAAGGTGGTAGGGCTACACAAGGACAAAAGTGCACACTCAACAAAACCGACATAAACCATGCGCAAGGACGAAGAGCACGATATGTCGGCTCAATGGCTCCTTTTACTGGTACAAAGCTGCTCAGCCATAATGTACCATGCACTCAACCGAAACATTCCTTGTCCTCTTAGGATCACCTCTCGACCGTAACCTTCAAAGGAGGACCGACAGACATTTTAACTAGCAAAATTCTTTTGGCATACTTGGATGCATCGCGCTTATTATAAAGACAAAGTCACTAGTAACACTATACTTGTGCTCACACTCTTGCTGTAATATCCTGTAATATTTGCTCTAATATTGCATTACACAATCAGCCACTGCAGTGTGTAATTTAGAAAAATAAACCACTCATTGTTGTCTTGAATACATGTGACGCGGGTTTCAAATGGCAGTTTCAGTTCTTCACTCAGCTGGGCACTCTGTGCCTAGCCAATGCACTGGATTATCTTTTCCAAGGAGATTTTCCAAGTTTTTATAACATTTCATAGACTATTATTCAACGCTTATGCTTGCTACTAAGCTGCCTGCCGTCGGTATGTGTACAACCTGCGGAGATGGACTATCAAGATCATTCTTCAATGTTTCAAAATGTGATAAAGAACGTCACTTCTTTTTTCAGGTTCTCAAGGTCGATTTTGGTGACATTTTGTAGCCAGCAAATTTTAGAAAGGTTTGGGGTGTGTGAAAATGAGCTGTGCACAATTAACTTATTTGCCCATCTGTTCTCCATGACTCGGGCATTCTACCTGCTTTCTTATTCGCTATGTGTCATGACTGTGCACTATTTTCTTTTTCTGGAAACTGTTGCATTAGGCAACACGGCCATAAACATTATTAATCCTTTATATGTATCAGTTCATGATTGTCCGTTTCGATTTAGGGAAACGACTGCATGCCTCGGTGTGAAGTTTAGTGAAAAAAGACGAATATTTAGGTTCCAAACCATCTAGGTTTTTACTATGGCTAAGAATCCTGTTAAATTGCTTGCTCTTTTTATACTGAAGAGGTGTATCATTCTTTTTATATTGAGGAGGTGTATTCTAAGTGAGTATAAGGTAAAACAGCGACACAGTCGCATGCATTCTGAAATTGAAATGTTAAAGCCACGCAACGGCGGCGGGTGAACTGGCACCCTCTATGTGTCGAGGCAGTAACTGCTCAGTTGGAAAAGTCTACACCAATGGTTCGGCAACCTTCGTGTCTCGAGAAACCCAGCGTCACACTGAAGAACTTCCTCGTATTCTCGCAACAAACTCACTTGATTATGGCACATGACCTGAGGGTACCACAGACACCAGTTTTGCCTGCCAAAACTGTACACCTAAAAATTTGCATAGCCATGCGCTAGTATGCCCAAAAGGTGCAAAGAATCTTAGAGTTTCCCCTAACCCAGTTGAAGAAACCTTCGTCCAAACGATCGCAGTTAGAGCTAGGCCAGGCTAGCAAGCACGGACACGGGGAACTGCATGGAAAACTGCGCGAAGCATAAATAAAAGCACTTTTAAGCCGCACCTTTGCCAATTTGCAGGTAAACACCGGGCTTTATGTCGGCACAAAGTCTGCATTACCACACAGACACAAGTCCACGGGTATCTTAGAAGACACCACCGGTTGAGAGACAGGAAATTCGTGGCACGCAAGAAAAGCGACGACACACAAGGTGCCACAGCCGGGCCCGCCAAAAAAGCCATTGCGGCGAACGCGACGCACAACACGCCCGTACTCCTTAGAAGGCCACCAAGTCAAGATATGGTGCCCGTAACGCGTCCTCGACCGGTGCGTCTACCGCATCCTAATAAGTGGTCCCTCGATTTCCGCCCCACGACGTGACAGAAGTGTCACGCCATCGCGGCAGCAGTGGTGGACGCAGCAGACGCCCGTTTCGCCACAGGCCGCTTTCCAGTTCAACAGACGGAGGAAGCTTTGGCTGCCAGGAGTTGGGACACCGCAACAGCCGCAACACTTGCTTTCGCTAATACTGTTTGTTTGACGGAAGCCCTACGACCAACCGTCAGGATCGCGACATCCGGCAGCGTGACGATCCGGCTTTCGTAACGTCATTTGCCACCACTCTGGGACCACTTTCGACGCACGGGCAGGATGTGACGCTAAACGCGGCGGTCGAGGGGAAATGACGGAACTGTGGTCCGCTCAGAGTTGCCAGCAAGTGCCTACCGTCTGCAGGGCGGCGCCCCCGGCGGCCTGGATGACCGACTGCTGGTTCGGCTGGATGACCGACTGGACGTGCATCTGCTGGTTCGGGATGGACACGTGTACAATGGAGACACCGCCCCCGGCTGTTGAACCGCCAGCGCCTGCGTCGTGGAGGAGGGAACCACCTGCGATGGAAGCGCGCCCGTTAGCCGTCGAGCAATGCTGGGCACGACGTGCGTAAACCATGCGGGGCTAGAACGACAACTCCCGGATTACGAGGCTGTAGTGCTGGGTTTCCTACGTCTAATACCGGAGGCGGGCACGGGGCATAGATCAGACACCTGCGAAGACGCGGGTTACGGCCGAACACTTGCACGGCAGGCAACGTAGAAAATCCAGTACTCCAGCCCTGGAGGCGTTGGCGCCAGAAGCGGCACGAGGAAGCAACAGCTAGACGAGAAGACACGAGACATCAGACTGTTGCATTCCTTATCGATCCGGGTGATGAAAAAAATGCGACGGTTAAGCGGCATTCGCACGAGGATCCCGGGGAGAAATGTGTGCTGCGCAACACGGCACTGCTACATCGGCTCTGCGATGGAGGGAGGGATGCTTGGGATTGTTGCTTGCTAAACGCTTTGGCGTCGAGTGTCGTCTGTGGTGGTTTCAGGAGTGGAAGCCGCTAAACTGGATTGCAAACCCCGAAAGTCGTGCTGCTAACGCTGACATTCATCCCATCAGTACTTTGTGTGTGTGAACAACGAAGTTGAGGAGGGAACTGCACCCGATGTCGACGTCACGCACATCCCTCCACGGATTTCTCTCCCGTGTGAATACCGCTTTAGGGACCATTCCTACATAAAAAGTCGCATGTGCATAGACAAGTCTCTTTACGAAGCTTTTTTTGTCTATGTTTGCTATCACTGACGTGTCAAATAAGCCTGCTCTCTGGTGTTGCAAGTACTTTTGCCCAGAGTCGGTGTCTTTACGAAAGGCCTCTGTAGGCGGTGACAAGAGCTGGCTAATTGATGCTGTTTGAGATGGCACTAGCTGTCAGTTCACAAAATGGTGACTTAGTGTGAAACAGGCAACTGGTGCCATCTGTGAGCTGCAGCCTGCAGCGAGTTGGTCTGCTACGACAAAGGACAGTGACCAAAAGGCCCATTCACACAGAAGCATTTGACTGTCTTCTGACATATGTTGTGACGACCGCCAGTCTCCAGAACATCTGTTGAAGATGTCGTCGTCTCGTCAGCGCTGTCGTCTGTCTCGTCTCTACTCTGTCCTTGTCTTGTTGCGCTATTTTAAACCAAGATGCTCATCAACCAACTAGCCCAAACATACCTTTTAGCAAACATCTGTTGTTTGCATGTCGCTGGCAAATTAAGCTACTTCTTGATTAGGTTGCCCCGCTTCGTACAACCTACGGATTTCCCAGTGACTTGCGGTCCTAGCTAAACGCCACTCCTGACAACCTAGTTGAATGCAGGCAAATGCTTCTGTGTAAATGGGCCTTCAATCCAATCTTCCAAGAAATTACTTCCAACTTCTTAATTAAAAATTTTCGTATTGATACTAGACTCTTGGGACTACCTTCTGGTCAGGTTTCAGCACATGAATGTGCAAACCAGTTATGCTCTGCAAGAAACCCTCGAACATTTTTTCAAGTGGACACTGTACAGTTGACCACAGCACATAGAGGATGAGGGCCACACTAGGCATGAGCCAATAGCTTCTAGAACCGCTGGAGAAAACAGGCGCTTGTCTCGCTTTCACATAAAAATATGCCCAAAGAGGACATGCATTCCATCATCCTCCACCAATCCTGGTCCAGAGATGACCGCACGAAAAACAAAAAATTAAAGAGAGAACATTTCATATGGGCTACACCTTTTATGCAAAAGCAGGACATGCATGCCAACTATCCTCTTTGGATAATCAGTCACTTTAGAGAGTCTAGACTAATCTATTCTACAAGTTTATTCTTGAATTGACGAGACAATTGCTATTGTGTCGTAGGTTACTTCAAGTTTGTACTTGCATTCATTAGTGCCCTATGTCAGGCTTCCTAACATCGCACGACCAACCTGGACAACATCACACACAACATTCATGCGCAACCCGTTCCTACACTTTGCCGCGTATAAATCCCATTCTTATTTCCCGCGTTTGCGTCGTGCACAGGCAGCAAGCTTTGAGTACAGCACAGAGCAGCAGGCATGCAATTTCAAGATGCAGGAAGAGTCCGGAACCCACGGAAACTCTCGCACCCACTTCCACGCGATACTCGGTTCATCCCAAACGAACCAGCCCGCCACCATGAGCGGTGCCTGGGGCGGACGCATCATGCATGGGACAAAGGCGGCAATCACCACAAGACCGGCGAGCACCCATTGCACCGATCTTCCTCCAGTGCAGTTGCAAGACCCACGTAGCAGAAACAACCAACCAGCAGCCACGGTCGCCTTCAAACGCAACGACCCCGAGCAAACAACCTCCTCCCACAAACCTCGGATGGCCGCCGAAACCTCGCAGATCTTAATGACCCCACCTAAATTGAGCGTAGAATTTTGGCCGTTTTCAGTTTGATCTTCCAGCACCCGCTGCCGCGACGAAGCCATCATTTTACCGGTACCAAAGTGTGGAGTATTACGTGGTTCGAAGTTAGTGCGTCGTCTGTGCAGTACCTAGAGTCATTCGACACCTACAGGTTTTCCAGTTTGGCTTCCCCCAATGAGAAAACAATGGGGTCTTCGTCGGACACCTAGTGCAAAGTCTCTCGCCCTGTCCACCGACCAGGCCGGGCGGACCGTCACGCGCCAATACCAAGTGTCTCAAGTAGCGGCCAGGCTCTTTAAATCGACTGCAAAATTCGGTTTCTTAACCTATCGCGCTACGATTTTGTGCAGCGTTGCCCGCAGGTGGTGCATTTTTTCTATAAAATTTGCAAAAAGCAAACTTACCCGAGGAAAAAGTAAAAAAAGAAAAAGGCCTAACTCCTATGGAAATGCAGCAAAGTCACCGGTCTTCAAACAATAGAGCGCTCTATTGATTGAAGACCAGTGGCTTCGCTGGGTTTCCATAGGAGTTAAGCCTTTTTCTTTCTTTACTTCTTCCTCAGGTAAGTTCGGTCTTCGCAAGTTTTATACAAAAAATGCACCACCTGCGGGCAACGCTGCACAAAATGGTCGCGCGATAAGTTAAGAAACCAAATTTTATGGTCAATTTAAAGAGCCTGGCCGCTATTCGAGACACCTAATATTTACCGTCAATGCCATTAGTCTGCACGTGACTTGTTCACTGGCTGCTATCTTGATTGAGAGGTCAGATCAATGAATATAGATAGATTTGAAAGCACAGCCACACCACCACTCCGTGCTGATGAGGGCACCCTTTGGTACTGGTAAGGCTGGTTCACGCATTTGCGTTAGAGCACAAGTGTGCTGTGCTTGTTTGTAACCACTTAGGGCGATCTCTCGGACAGTTCCAACAGATGGCACCAGATACAAGGTTCTGCAGAATTTGCGAGGTCAAATCTACATACTATCTATGAGAAATTTATCACTCGTAACATTGTCAGATTCATTTCAAGCTCATGGTGAACGAATACGGCAAAAAAAATTTGGAAAAATATATGCAGGTCGGAAGCTTTCTGGGTTCACTCAAAAGACTGTGCAGCGTGCCAGCGCACTCTCTCACCGCAAGCGGTTACAAGCGAGCGTGGTGCACTCGATCGCACCCGACACAAATTTGCGGACCAGCCTGCGGGACGATGGTTTAATTGTGACGGTGCGACCCGGAAGGTTGCGCTTCGGTGCGGGGTCGTTGCGTCGGGACAGCCGGAAGCCGGAACCTACCGAGACTCGTGCGGGTCCGGCAACCGGGCTGCCTAAAGGGAATTCAAAGGGTTGGGGTACGGCACCTGGAACGTGTCTCCGATCAGACCGAGACGCGTCCCGAGCATTGCAGTCGGGGTGCGGCAGAGAGAGGCGGGGGCTCCGGCCAACAACTCACGTTGAGCTGCTTGACCTGTGCCGGGGAGGCAAACACGACCGTGCCGTTGGTGCGCCCCTGGGACGAGGAGACCGCCACCACAGTGGAGGGAGCCGGGCTAGAGCGAGAGGGCGCCGCCGTGCTCGTGCCGCCGCCGCCGCCACGGGAGATCGAGGGCGCAGAGGTCACCGTGGCCGAGCCCTCCTCCATCAGGACTTCCATCTACGAGGCCACCGACACGTCACCCCCGGGTGCCTCGACCCCCACCCCCTACGGGCTCATCCCGACTCTCGCGGGCGTCCGGGCAAATGACCGTTGAGAGCCGCGCAAGGGACGCGCAAACGAACGCATCCTTTCATGACCGTCTTCGGGGTGACAGAGCTTCCCTTTGTGAAATGCAATAGTGTGTTCCTACGACCGGAGTTTTCCGATACGCATCTGGTTACGAAACTTCTCCCTACTGCTACGTTCTTTTGTGAAGTACAATGCCCTTCGTTTGAAATTTGAGGATTCGTAACGACCAGAGTCCTTCAAGGCACTTCTGGTTACGAAACCTCTCCCCGACGCTGCGAAACGTGATTTTGCCACAGCGTTGGTGTCAACGAGGGGGCAGAGGGCCGACAATTCGGCCGCCGCTGCTGGGAGTCCAGTAACTAGAGTGTCATCTAAATTTCGGACCAACTCAATTTTCATCATCCCACTGAAAGCGTTCCTCGTTAATGTAAACGTCTGCATTATACCAACTGCTCAAGCTTTTTTCTTTGCAACCATATCCTAAAAGGATGAGACTGTCACCATCGTGAACCCCTTTTCTGAAAATCCTGCCGGCGGTCGAGCTAAGTGGAGAGCAATTTAAATGCACTTTCTACGTCGGTGCATGAAGTGTCACTCAACCTCGTTCGATTTTGCGAGAGTAGTGTACCAAGAGGACATACAATAAGTATGCTGCCCCCCCCCCCTTTCAAGCTCGTGTTACACCTCTCAGAAAGTGCCGCTAAATCAGGTAGCCCGATATCTTTCATACGTCCAAACTTTTCCGCCTTCTACGGCTACGGACAGGGCAACAGTGGTAGGGAGTTTTTTTCAAATGCTCGACCTCCAGAAAGTGTGTGTACACTCAAGGCTCACGTCATGCGACGTGACGCTGGAATGTTACTCAAGGTAGGAAGCTTTCCCTGGATGTGGGACCACCGAAAAACCTCCCTGCCATCTATGCCTTTTGTATACAAGGAGAGTGCCTCAACTGCATAGCAGGAAAGATCCACATTACTCCCCTTGCTACGTCATTCCCCCTCACTGCAGTATCATATCGACCGAGTGACGGGTAGCCTGCAGCTAGACCTAGCGTTACACCCAGCAGTCTTGCAACAGGTGCCTGCAGCAGAGCTCCCGATCCCGCTACCATGAAAGAGGAGAGTTGTAACAGAACAGGCCTTTATTGCACGGGAGAAAGCTCCTGCGACACCTCCGTAGAGAGCACAATCTGAAACGGCGCAGGGGACAAACAGAGCAGTCTTCCAAGCTTCTCGTCGATGTCGTGAGGTCAGTGGAATGCACCGCATGCGAAGAAGTCCGACAAAGGTTGGGTGTTGTGCAAACAGATTTACCGCTTAGCTTTGAAAAAAGCGAAGGAAGATTGAGCAAAGGAAAAAGCAATGGCCGAGGAAATATAAATCGAGCGATACATATACACAAAACCAAATAGATATTTTGATGGGCAATTTTGACGAAAGCAATGAGCAATGAGAAAATATTTTGGTTGGCTATTGTATGCGTTTTGTATAAAATTTGAGGTAATTGACCCTCAGCAATTAGTTAAAAGGTGACACTAGATGAAAGTAGGCAATAATAAGCAAAACGATGTGAAAAAATTAGTTGGGAAGAACGTCGGCTTACTTCAATGGCTAGGCGCCAACACACGTAACTTTACTGAAACGAGAAATCGGAAGAGGCAGCATCAAAAAGCAAGCAAATATGCAAACTACATAAGGGAAAAGAAAAAAAAACAAAAAAAACGGGGAAGCTGCTGCGACCGGAGGAGCTTACGAAACCACATGACGTAAGCTCGTCCAAAGCGCACGCGCCGCGGATGACGTCATCAGATGACGCACGCCGCACTTTAGGAGCGCGCCTACGTCAGCAGCAAAAGACCAGCCCAGCCAGAAGCAAGAGCAACACCAACCCCCCCCCCCCCCCCCCGTTTTCTCTTTTTTTTTTTTCGCACATGCGCACTGACTGCAGGTGCGCGAAAGTTTCCACTGTCTTGCGAACTCCTTGAAACAGAAAATAGAAAAAAAAAAAACTCGTGATGAAAGAAAAAAAAAAAAGAAAAAAGGCAGGGCTTGATGCAAACAGTACGTAGATGCGCGAGCAAGCTTCCTAGGCTTCGCCGACATTACAAACCTTTCTAAATTGATCTAAGAAACAAAGGGGGAAAAAAGAGTGCGAACTAAAACAGCAAATGCCGCGATCGGCTGTGATTAGACACGGCGTCGTCGAGCGATACGCGGTATCTAGCTCAAGGCCACTGGACTAGCAACAGCGCAGAAAAAGAAACGAGCGGCACCATTCCCCGAGCACAACGAAGAAGCCGACGAACGGAGGTCAGAGCGAATAAACATGGGTCACCGTTAGCTGAAACGCACATTGGAGCGCTGAAACAATCATCGGGGAGGTCGCATAGACTCGACGCGAACGGACATCGAACCACGACCGCATCGAACACGCGGTTCCAACAAACAAATCAACCAGCGCCTTAGCTAGTAATGCATGAACGAGCTAACACAGCGAAAAGTTTTTTCCGTGTACCCGACTGCGTGAACTCAACGCAAAAATTAGATTTCTTCGCATTCGCTACCTCAACGGCGAGTCAGCGCAGCGCGGCCGCCACGCCAGCACCGTTCGCCGCCTCGTCTCCAAGGCCGCCAACACTCAAGAGCGCCGTCCACCACTCAAACACAAGCGCTCTAAACACCGAAGCATACTCTTCCCGACAACCGGTGTCAACAAGCTGACCGATATAAAACAAAAACGGACCCTACTCGCGACCACAACCCCGACTAGGCCTAACGCACACTTCTAATTTCGGCAAAGGATCGCGGACACTGGCAGTCTGCCATATTTGCGGGGATTTACGGCGAACCGCTTCGTCCCATATCCACACTACACTTGGTCCTGCGGGAAAAATCACCAGTCCACCGTGGCGATCGCGCGGACCGATCGGCCCACGATCAAAAATATGCCGCCGCGACATCCCCGAAACACAAGCACGCCCGAACTGTTACTGTAGCCGACGCAGGGCACTTACCGGTTACGTATTTCTCGTCACCAAGTTTGCCGCAACCCGAGTGGGTAAATTGGCAGAAACGTAGGAACCACGTCAAAGTACAACGTCGTCGTCACTGAAAGCACGCCCGCATCACCCTCGCCTAAGAGCGCCATATCCTTCCGCGACACGTCACCACCAACGGCCGCCATTGGTCGAGCGAGCAGCGACGCGCACGTGACGAGTAGAAGCGTCACCGCCATTGGATGCGACGCGCTGATTCACAGCCATGACGACACTCGGCAAATTTGCGACAGCAGACGAACGCTTTTTAGAACGCTAAAATAAAATCATCTGCCTCAATTTTGCGTCGATTCGCATCCTGTAGCCTATTAAATGTCCTGCTTAGTGTATATTAGGCTGGAATTGAGAAGTCAAGGCGCTGGAGAGATTTACGACAGGAACTATATTTCTTGTCGGAGAGAACCGATCGATCGTACTGAGGCAGTGTACATGTTTGGGGGCGGTGTCGGAAATGGGAGCGGGCGCGGAGCCCGGGCGGTATCCTGTCGAGAACCTTGAGTTTGATTTGCAAGAGTAGTAAAAAAAGAAAAACAAATGGAAAACGGCAAAGGGCTCCGAGCTTCGCAACTGAGATGATCAACGGTGTCCAAACAATGAGCAGCGAGGAACTGCAATTTTTCGCACATGCAGCCGCCGCGATGCAGCAGTCACTCCTTCGTAGCATATGTTGCCCCGTCCGTTGGCCTTTTAACGCGCACACTGTACCTCTCTCTAAACTTTTAAACATGTGGAGACATGGAATATGTATCCAACTTACTGACGTTGCCGGAATGGAATCCCACGTCGATTTATCGAAAGCACTGAAACGCTGACGTCGGTTTTATTTTTGCAGCACATACATGCGCGAAAAGCGGAGCGCGCGTGAGCGCGCGCTTCGTTCAATCCTCTCGTTCAGCAGAGTTGGAAAGCTGGGAATGCTGCTTTTCCCGGTTCAAGCAGATCAGCCATGTAATAGATTGTGCCAGCCATCCCTGCGAAAAAAAGAAAAACAATATTGCGGGGATTAAACGATTTTTGAACTTTATCCTTCTAAAGACTAGAAAAAAAACTTCAAATTTTTTATCTTTTTTTTTTCCAGTAAATTACACGTGCACTCACGCGCCCTGCTATTCAATCATAATTACAAAGCTCCCAGCAAAGGGGATAGGATTAGCGATAATCTATAGTCGGGCTCGCTTTTAGATAATTCAGGGCAATGACTAATCCACTTACACTATACTTGCGGGAGGTGAAACAGAAACAGCCTCAATTAATCAATAAAAAGCAAAAAAAAAAAACAACTGCAGTCACACAGACGCGTAATGTTTATTGGCATCAAGACCAGTTTCCCACAGCCAGAGATCTTTCAAACAATCGTGAAGCAAATTTGCAGTTTTCGAAATTGATATTTGTTCATTGTAACCCCCAGGGGATGGGTTCTTAAATAAACAGGGTTCCTAAACACTGAGCAGCTCCCCAGAGTGCCCTCAGGGGTTCCCCATTTCCTCATCGGTCTCCGTCATTGCTCCGCCCCTATGCAAAGTGATTTTCCTGGTTAAGCACTATTTTAGATCCGATTCTCCAACAGACACATAAAACTATAAGTTAAGAGGAGGGCCTGTAGGCTTCTGCGCTGCTTTGCTGAGTCAGCGCCGAGATCGGGAAGGGTTCCTCGGATGTCAATTGAGAGGGATGGGGTCCTTCAAGATCCAGAAGTTTGAGACGGGCATCATGGCTTCAGAAACCAATCGAACATTTGATGTGGAGCGCAAATTTGTCTGCTTCTTGCACATGGTTTGCTTTGTCAGAACGCCGAGCTCTTATTGGCCGATTGAAAAAAATAGACAGACCTCGAGGCCCTAGCATTGAGGTCTGCCCACTAGCCTTTCAATCAAAGCCAACTGGAACTCGGCGTCGTTTGGACGTCCCCGTAACTCCTGCACAAGAAGCAGACAACTTGCTCTCCGCATACCAGTGGGATGATGCCCTCTAACCATAAAGAGGGGTGTCTGAACTACCATGGCTGCAGGGTACGGCGATAGACATCCCACAAAAATCCCAGAAGGCTGCACGCAAAGTCCTTGCCCCAGCAGCATCTACGATCTACCATGTGACACTGAAAAGAGTGAGAGGATACTGCAGTCGCTCGCCTCCAAGTTCGCCTCTGTTGTCTGCTACGACAAGTATTCATTTCGAAGCCGTGGAAGGTGCTGCACGCTTTGCAAAAGGTCTACCGAAGTCGATAAAGCGGCGTTCGGGCCAGAGTGGCAAGAATGCCACGTTGGGAGCCTCAGGTGCATTGAGCTGTTAAAGGGGAGGCAGGAATAGACTGCCACATTCCCTATTGTTGCAGTGTGGCAGTAGGTTCTTTGGCCTAGCATACTGGAGGCACCCCATGCAGCATTTTACCCCTTTTGGATGGCACTTGGGTGCATCGGTTCACATTGCCGCCGACTGCACTGTCGCGAGCGTTTGGAAGACGAGATTGGGGACGTGCACCATGCACCTCGCACAAAGGTCACTCCAACCTTTGTATGATGCGCATAGCATGGAAACGGAATTTGATTGCGGCAATCTACAGCATTGTGTTTTTAACCCCTACACGCCCTCGTCTTTCGCTGGGAGATTTAGTCCGTGTTTTGTGAGCTTCGATGAGGGAGTGCCCATTCGTGTGGAAAGGTGGAATGTGTAGTCGGAAAAGAAAACAAAGCCTAGCCTCAGAAACCAGCAGACGTTAACAAAGACCAGTGCCTGTTCTATGCCTCACGAATGAGAAGAGTTTATTCCGAGCATCGGTTAATCGGAGTGAAAAAAATCGCTTGGTGGACCCTTTAAAATAGAACTCCAGTATTTCGTCCAGTTTTGAAACTCGCTCGAAAACCAAAGCTGTAGGTCGCGTGCATTAATCTCTTGCCTCTATAGCTTCACGTGATTCTCCAGGCGAAAATCTATGCTTAATAAGGACACTGAACTCTCAAAACACGTGTTCTTTAAGTGCCTCGATCGAACATGTATGTGGCGGCTTACGCTGCCACGTGATACCTTGAATAACTGTTACTCAGTACAAAAACCATCCATGTCCCTGCACGTCGCACCCTCCTGCTTCGTTGCGTGTCACTGTGCCGCCCATGTCAGTCATTCTCCCCGACTTCACCAACTTTCTGACAACTTCCCTGACAATTCCTGGACTTTTCTAGCCGATTCCCTGACAATTCCAGGTTTTTCTGGTTGGTAGACACAGGGAAGAGCAAAGAGAGTACCTATGCAGATGCAAATTTCAAAGCATTAAAAAGTAAGACCTGGAAGGTGTGTGCCATGTCATATCGTTCCAACCTTCCTTCCAACTTGGCAGATGACACATCCAAACACAGCCACTGACATAGGTGACACCAGGCTGGGCTTACCTTCGAAAAGAGAGAATGGACGATCGGCGATGCGACAGTTGTGGTGTCCATAATCGAAGCACCACTCAGCAAACTGCACCAGACATTAGAAAGATACAGACAATATTGTCACTTTAAAGGCAGCAGAACGGTTTCGATTTTGCAGACAAGTGGAGACAAAATGCAAGGATGGACAATACTGAACATCGAGACTAATTTCCTTTCACACTAAGCTCAGTTCTTTACTAGAACGGTGAGTAATTACTCGAGTCGCCAAAATTAGAAATGTCTGCAGAGTTCATTTTCATCCTCAGTGAATCCACATTCAATTTACATTTGCATTCCTATCTTTATTTTGCACCATCGTCCCAAAGCAAAATTTGCTTTACTCATGGCAATATCCTATTCCTATTGCACTGTAGCGGGCAGAGAACAGTTTTAAAAAGGTTGCAGCATTTGAACCGAACAATCTTGTTCACTAATCCAGCTCATGCTCCCTCAATTTTCCTATTTGCCTCAGAGTGCCACCGTGAATAGTGTGGACATGTGCTTTTGTTTTGTTTCCAATGAGCCCCGTGCTGATTCTCTCCTGCTAACACGGTAGGTGAAGGCAAGGAATCCCACACTGCCAATACGAAGCACAAATTATGTTTGGAGTGCTATCTACGTTGGGCAACTGCGTCCACCGGACGAGCTTAAAAAAAAATCTAAACATGTGAAAAAAAATTTTTTTTTTACTTGATTATGACAGAGCGTTTCAAATAAAATGTTTGTGAAAAACCTTTTTTTTTTGCTTAAAGGGGCCCTGCAATCATATTTAAGCGTCTACCTTTTGCGGTTTCCACGTCCCTTGGGGTTCGGGCAAGCCAGCGGGCACGGAGAGAGTCACTAAATATCAGTGCGTCATATTTTAACCGGACGACGCGGAAACCTCCTCCACCGACGAGAGCGACCCGCGGTACCGAAAGCGCGCAAAATGTGACGTCTTAGGTCCTGGGCTTACTACTGGTCAGAGCCGCTAAAAGCTTTTTTTTAGTCGAGATACAAAATATAAGTGTCGCGAACCGTTTCAAATATGTATGAAAGTAGTTTTTGTTCAGTATTTTTAGATCAGAAAAGAAACAAATGCAGTTTATAAAGTACGGAAACAAGAAATGACCCGTCGACATACCCGCCACCAAGCAGCGGAAAAAGCGGCGCATATTAGAAAGGGCTAGTGGGATGAGGCGCCGATGAACGGCGAGCGTAGAAAGGTCCCGGAGCGTACAAAGGCCATTTGGCGGTATGGCAGCGCGAAGTGGCTCCCGTCCTGTACTGGTCTTTACCCCGTGTTTGCTGTCGTTTGTGGCCAATGAAGTGTTATGCCGAAATAGTCTTTAATCGCGCAGCAAATGCAATGCGAGTCGCCCTGGCCGCCCGCTTCATACAGCCTATCCAACACACGGTTTAGTGGCGCCCTCTCGAGCCGTCGACACGAAGTGCAGCAGCCGTGAGCGCTCGATGAGCTCACTATACCTCCTCTAGTTCACGGCCACTCAAGCCAGGACCTACGACGTCATGAAAGCGGTAATTTTTTGCTTGTTTTTGTAATTCTAATTTTCCTATAACTTTTAAAATAAAGCGAATTTTGCGAAAAGAAAAGTTTCATTAAGTTACTACGTTCAGTGCGCTTAGGTTCGGTGCAAATTAAAAATCAGTCAAAACGCTGTTGCAGGACCCCTGGGGGACACTAGCTAGAGGTCGAACTTCTGAACTACTCAAGTGATCGGAATGAAATTCGCAGGGTAGATTTAGCTTCAGATGTAGGTGTACTGTGCAAACTTTCAGCTCTCTAGGACAAATTTACATACCTGCATAAGATAATGTGTCACTCTTCATTAAGAAATCTATGATATGCAGATGAAGCTATTAAGCACCGTTTTGACTGCTTGAATATAACGTGGGGAATATGGGACATCGGGCTATCTAGTTTTAATAACTTAAATGTAAATATTTCAGGAAGAGTCATTACCTCAAAATATGAGATGTATATCTGTCCTATGTCAACTTTTGAAAACTTGGTTTTTTATCACTGAGGACTTCAACTTAAAACAAAATAAAGTAGATAGCCCGATTCCCCAGTAAATTTCATTTCAGAAACATGTTGATTGTGGTATCAGAATACTTTCACCTTTGAACGAAAGATTCCTTCGTATGAAATTTGCAGCAAAAAAGGGAACTGAGAAAAGTGCCTTCAAACATTGAACTCCTTTACTTTGTTACTGCCTCACAATGTGTTGAAAATATTTTATATCAACGTTAATATTTGCCGTATGGTTATCAAATTTGGTGTAAGGGTGTATAATAAGTTTCTAAAACTGAAAACATCAAAATTAAAAAAATAAATTCTTTAAAACAAATTTAAAATTTGAGGCCCATGTCCCCCTTAAAGGGCAACTCCGGTTCATACTTTCGGTTTTGGGATTATGACTGTTTTGGTGCAGTCAGCGTCCCTGAGTGCTAGGTGTAATTTTTTCTCGTTATTGTGCGTAGTTTTAAAGATATCGATGCCTCAAAGTTTTGTTTGGGGCCACGGCCAACAAACCGAAACCAGCCACTCGAGGCCCCGGCAACACTGGATATCAGCCGCTATGTGAACGTGACGTCAGGATCGTTCTCGTTCAACCAGTACGCAGGCCGGGCGGCACCTACATCTGTTGCGCTAGCCGTCAAAGATAGCAGGTAAGCCGATTTTGTTTTAATTCTGCATGCGTTGGTAGTTATCCAGCATATGTAGCAGAGTTAGTGTCTACCCGTATACCCATAAGCTGGCGACTAGGAAAACCACGTGAACTTGTGCGGTGCCGTACTCAGAGCCGCCGCCGTGAGTGTGCTATGCCGTACTCGTCGCTATACCCAAAAGTAGCGACTGGAAAATGAGTGAACTCGTTCGATGCCCGTACTCGGCTGTCGCCCGTGTGCGGTGCTTCCGTACTCGTCGCGAGGCCTAAATTGTCATCGGGGGCTCCGTGGATGGAGCAGCGTTGCTCTACGCCGCGCTGCCAGTGACGTACGGCAGTACTGGGGTCCTCTCGCTTTCGCGCTGTGGGTCAGTCCCAGACACGGCTCTTGCAGGCTCTCCAACGCGGGCCACGAGCGCCCGAACGTGCGTGTCCCTCGGCTGTACACGTCTGTTTTTCATTCTTTTTTTTCCTCGAGCGCGCGTCAGCGGAAGTCAGAGTCACTGCGTCGGACAGCGTTCCTCACCTTCTCATATTTCCGGTCCGTTGGAAACTTGCTGAAAAAGCACCTCCGTGTTGCACGAGCGGTTGTTGAGCAGCCCACAGCGCTACAGGTTGCACTCGGCATCTTTCGAAGAACAGCTGTGCAGTCTTGGGCGCACGAGTTGCTCGCTAAAGACGAGTCTTGGAGTCCTCACAAGCAAATAAACAAAAGGCTATACCGAAACCATACGGGCTACAGATAAAAAGCGAGACGGTTAAACACGTCCAATCACAAGCCGAAGTAGCGTGGTAGCGGCTCAAGCGTACTCAGCGCAACGTACCGGAGAAAAAAAGAGAAACGATACTGACGTCACGGCCCAATGTTGCTTTAGCGATCGGCAACCCGCTGGCCGCTCGCTAAGAGCAGCGGCTCATGACGAGTCGCATTTTATTATCGGCATTAGTTGAGAATGCGGCATCCTGAGACCGTCGTATTTTGGCTGGGGTCGTATTTTGTGTCACTACAGCGATACCAGTAAATTTATTTCATTTTGAGTTCTGGCCGGAGTTGCCCTTGCTACAATAAATTTTTATTTTTGTTTTTTAGGTTTGCAGGCAAAATTGAAATTGTACTTCTGTGGAATGATGATGATAGTATTTGTACCGAACTAGTGTGCACTCTAAAGGCCTGCTCACACACTTGCATTGACTCCGCCCAACTGAGACAAGATTGGTTTTTAAGCCTCTTAGGACAGCTTGCGACTGGATGCGCAGCAATGCAGCCGGTCGTAGCCGTCACAAAAGAGCTTAAAAACCGGTCTTGTGTAGTCGGTCGAGCCAAATGCAGTGCGGAAGAGCCTAAAGGCCGTTCACACTCTTGCGACTGAGTACGACCAGAGAGACCAGACCGGTTTTAGGACCGGATGCGCTACAGCGGAGCGGTCCTAAGAGATCGCAGAGCTTGAGCAGTCTGGTCTCTCTCGGTCGCACTCGTGCAAAGTTGAAGACGGGCCTTAAAGCGCCGTTCACACTTGCAGCCGAGTATTGACCAACGAGACCCATTTAGGCCTCTTGCGACGACGGAGGACTGGATGCGTTGCTGCGGAGCAGGTCCTATGGCGTCGTAAGAGGCTTAAAGCCGGTCATGTCTATCTCGGTCGTACTTGGTTGCACGCGTGTGAGCGGGCCTTAAGTCCAAGGAATTAGGAGCACACACTAGTTGGGTACAAATGCTATCATCATCATCCCACGAGTACAATTTCGGTTTTGGGCGCAAATCGAAAAATTTGTATTGTAGCATAACTATTGGGCAAAAAAACTTTTTACAACAAACATTCATTTTAAATTTCCCGCCTTAACCAGGTAGAAAAAAATTTTCCCTAGGCTTAGTGTTTATTTAGGGGTTATTCACCCGTTCATCACTCAATGAGCAAATTTCGCTATGCAAACACGAGTTTCAGGAATGCTACGAGAATATTGAGTCTTTTGTAGGTTATACACCATTCCAATGTTTCCAATATCACAGCCGAGCTTCTGCAGCTTCGATTGCGTTTATTCAGAAAGTGAGGTTTTGGTCGCTTCCCCAAGCGACCAAATCACATGCCATGCGTACAAACGCTGAAAAAGCACTGGCCGGAGGCCCCTTCTCACCGCCTAAGGCAGCGAGTTGTGTTTGAAAGGGCTATTCAATCATCATATATTCGAGGTCTAGAAAACTTAATTGCATGAAGCGATGTTTTAACAGCAAAACTTGTGCCTGCAAGATTTTTATTACAACGCACTGCCTGCCGTATTCGTTCACTGCCAAGCTCTATGCGACGAACGCCTTCCGAGACCAATACCTGCGACCAAGGCATCAGTTGTGTTAGTGACTCCGTAAGTCGATCAAACAATGCAGGCTGCAAATGCAGACAACCAGCACGAGACATTAAATGTACAACACAATCAGAAAATGAGGTGTTCACTAAACACGTTCAAATGGTTCCAAACATAATCCTAACCTAGGAGGCAGTCGGAAATCAGAGCCATGCAGTTCTACAAAAAAAGTTGGGTTGTGGGGATATTTATACAGCGTGTGAGTTGGCCAGCCATTTTTACAGTTGCGACGAGTCACTCGCTGTAGATGAGCAATTTAGCCAGTGCAGTACAACCGCTAGCCTGCGGTCTTTTAGCAGTGCTGCCACGCAGAAGTGATACACGACCGCACGCACGGTGCGATGCTCATCCAGATCGAAACGGGCAGGGGTGGGGCTCGGACCCAGGATCCCTGGGTTCTGCAGCGCGAGCTTTCAGCTCCACGCCTGCGTCGGAGAGCTGGGTGTGCGCTTGGCTAGCCCACTCGGCCACCGATCCCCCCCTGCAGTTCTACAACCTGACTGGCTGGTATGCTTTTTAGGAGCAAGTCATTTGCTCCTAGAAAAAATCAGCACCATCTATAAGGAAAAGGCTGCAAATAAATTGCAGGTGAATCCCCTTTAACAAGCAGGACCAGCACCACCCAAGGCCTTCACTAAGCTGCAAGTTAGAGTAAAAGTTACAATGAAATGAGATACAGTGAAATGAGTTAATGAAAACGAGTTGCAGTAAAATGAGATACAGTTTGACACTTTAATATAGCCCATGTGGCTGTTAAATCTCATGGCCAACAATGCTCTTGCCCATCATAGTTATGTCCTTACTCCATAATTAAACCTGACTATAGCTCATAAAAGCACTTTGCACTGATAATTTGAGTGCTACTGCATCATAAATTAAAGGTTTATGTTGGATGCACATGCAGAAAATAATAAAATGAAGTGCTCGTCTTTTCGTTGAGAACAAAGACTGAATCACAGGACCACAGATGACCAAGCTTCCTTATTTTGTCCAGGGGTGCTGCAACCCTTGCCAGCAAAATACCTACAGCCATCTCATAAAGGCACCAGAAACTGTTGCCTTTGTCCAGTCTGCTCTAACCAATCATTGTACCGTCACGCAAGGTACACTCCCATCTTCGTTGTACTTCTTTACACGTGTCATGTCGAGGCTTGAAGCTTTTATACTAGGCAGTGATAGGTGTAAAACGTGTTCGACAAAAACCATGTTGTGCTGAGTCCTGTCATTGTTTTCCTAATTCCTGTAACCCTTCATTTTGTATTTCTGCCCTGTGGTCCTTCTCATAGCTGCCTCCCCATCTTAGCTGCCCCTCTTTCGAGCAAATTGACAGTTATATATTGAATCGTAATAGAGAATGGCATCCTTCTCAAAAAGTGCTTCGACTCAATACTCGCAAACAGAGCCTGTCAAGCTCAACCAGTAGAATATTCAGGGCTAAAGCTGGATTATACTTCCACACAGCTAACTGCAAGTGTTAAAAAAAAAAAGCAGGAATAAGGAAGCAAACATTTCCTACACATAGCGACAGCAGCTGCAATGTAAGAAAGAAGCAACTGAGAAGCCAGGCAACGCCCAAGTAGTAGCATGAAAACAGCTGTTATATGAGAGCTGCGCTCTTTTATTTTGCCTCGCCTAAAGGAACAGGCCCTTCTCAGCTAAAAACTTGCGCCCTTTTCATGACTACTCAACTGCACTTCATTTGAAGTTATTTTAGCTTTCAGAATGGATACATTCTAGCTTTCAGAACAGGCATAGTCAAGGTTCCCATAGACGAATGCAACCACAATTCGGTGCGGGGTACGTTGGTGCGACACCGACGACTCCAGTGACAGTAAGCGAAACCCTAAAGCATTTCGTCACTCACATGAACAGCACATCCAGCAGGGGTCTCCCAGAAATTGAATTTAGGGGGGGGTGTGTCTAATTTTTTGTAGGGGGCATTGAGAATAGGAGTCATTGCAAGTTAACAGAGTGCCTTCAGAAAAACAAAGGAACCTCAGCCACCTCATTACCTAAAATTATTGTTGCCGGCAATCCAAAGCTGTCTTTAAAACAGCAGGAAACGCATTTCCGTCCTCAAAATATTATTTAAAAAAAAAAAGTTTGCGGTTGTTTTCATGCTTCTATTGTGTACCCTGGGAGTCAAATAAATTAAGTTGGATTGATACCCCAAAGCAGAGCTAATTGAGTGACTCTAGGTAACACCACCTAGAACAAGCAAGGCTTGAAAAACATCCTTCTCTTTCCTCCATGGAACGCCATCACAGTCGGATGGCGACAACTCGGCAACTACGTACGCGACTCGACCTGACTGACACGAGGCTTGGCCAAACGCATGACGCATCACTCGCGTCCAATCCGCGTCTGCGCTCAATCTTGCCGCGATGATGTCACAATTCTAGCGCGCAGGCTTTGATCGTTCTAGGTGGGGTTGCTCCAGGTATGCCCACCTTGGCAGCCCTGTGGAGGTACTTGAGCTCCCGGGTGAGTTGGTACATGCGCAGGGAACGCGTGAGGCATTCCCGGTCACCCCGTGGCAGATGCCGTAGCCCTTCTTGAGCAGGCCCCGCCTCCAGATGACGTCGACGCTCTTCCGCAAGGGCTCCAGGTACCGGGCATCGTCGAACACCTGTCACCGCAACCGACGCCGCAACGAAGCAGCCTCTGTCACAGGACGGCAGTGCAATTGAGTCGTGATCGAGTGCACAGTGCTCGCCTGCTACCGCTTTCGACAAAAGGATGCGGTGGCACGCTGGCATCGTCTGTCGGGAAGATTGAATGCTTTGTATCTGCGTACAATGCTTTGCGGCGTCTGCGAGATTGAGTCTACGCGGCATCTAGGGGAATGGTCGCTTATAACGATATTGGATTTCTTTCGAGCCCACAAAGAAAGAATGATGCATAAAAAAAATGATACAGGCTCCACGTATGCCAACAGAGACAAGGAGGCGCAGAATGCGTCCCGCGACAGGCCCCATACCTGCATCGTTTGTGCTATATTTTTTATTCTTTTTGTTATCCACTTTTTTCTCTTCAACTTTCAGTTTCGTTGCCTCATCTTTTTGTGTCGATCTTTTTATGTATTATTTTTTATTTATTATTTGCATCTTAAACCTGCCACTCTCGCCGCCACATTCGCATTCAAATAAAAATTTTGTTTACCACTCCAGAGCAGCTGCGCTAATTGTTCGGCAACTATGATATCCAACCAACGCTCATTGCGATGCTTGTTCGTGACAAATTTTTCGTGAGACATGCCCCATAAAACACAATCTGCTTAAATTGGGAAATGTGTATGCGGATCAATATTTAGTACTCTCAACTACCCGACCAATGGTGCCGGCGAGTTCTCTCGCCGTTAGCAGTCACAAGCGAGCACAATAACGCACTCGGTTACACCTCAAACGGAAATGTGAGAAAGCATGCAAGACTGGCAGGTGTCAAGGAGGCGGTAAAACCGTAGACAGCTGCGTCCGTTATTTTCTGTCTACCTAACGTTGTGCAGCACCGAAGACATTGATCGTACGGAGTACATATGCCACGTAGCATTCAACCCTCGTAGAAGTGAGGATGCCATTTCCGCCTTGGCGCTGGACTACACGATTCAGTGTGGTGCGTCGGGGCGGATTTAAGGGCGGGGCGGGAGGTGAGGGGGGGCGACCACTTTGCCTCCAAGCCCCCGCCCACCAAGGGCAGCTTACTTTATAGAAAAAAATGACACAGTTCGGATTTTTCTTAGGGCAAAATGTTTGGTTTTCTGGTAAACGGCAAATACCAGTAGGTAAGCAAAATAGACCTGGGTAACGCTTCGCCCGTGACATCACATCGGTCCGTGACGTTGGATCTCTTTGCAGACACCACAGCCAAATGTCCCCCCTCCCACGCCTAAGCCATGTATCCGCCCCTATGATGCGCCGTACCGTCAATGGGTGAAAATGCACTCTGATCCGTACCGCTGCAGTCGGCCATTTATACCTCGGCAGATTGCGATGCGACGACAAGGCGCTATTCCGAGACTTTCGTGCATAGGAGGTGTTCACTAGGCTAAGATGCTGAAGTGCAAAGTGCCGATGGAACCGACTCTTGCAAGCAATCTCCCACACGCTTCGTTGGTCCCTTAGAATTTTAATTCTAGCTGATAAAGAAATTTGATTCAACTAGGTAGATCATTAGTGTCACTTACGCTTACAAGAAGAGCTAACATACGTCAACATACAATTTACGAATAATCGGGAGATCACGTGATAACTGCAGGCAATCTTCACGTATGTATGCTCAGTGTCAAAAAAAAGAAAACAATTTGCGCCTTGCTTATTTTATGTTGCGCCAAAATAATTCTTACAAGAATGAGGTTTTCGGCGGAAGAAATTATGCTTGTAGCGATCGGAAATGTGTAGGCCTTGGTAAAATAACATACCATCACTAATCTCAAATGCACCTACATATATCCCAATAAGGGGAAATAAGTAATGATTCGCGAGGAGCTGGACTTCGTTTTACTACGGTACTCGAGGTGAAAACGAGCCACAGAGACCAAAGACAAAAAACAAGGACGTGAACCATGAACACACGTCAGGCACACGTCACCAGGGCGGTGTCAAAAAGCCCACAGCCTAAAGCACGAACGTGTGAAAGCGGTAGCTTAGGACTTGCAAGAGGCTTCCATGTGCACGCCAGTGCCTCGTAACACTCCCCCCAAAGCTGTGGGGGCCTAGATCGCGCCTTCAACATGGCGAACTCTCCGCGCCCCGCACCACCCGTGCGTCGAAAAGGGTCCCAACGTGGCAACACGTTACATCACACAAGCCGGCTACCGTGCTGTGGGATGTCGCGATTTAGGTGGCCCGTCCTAGACGTTCCAGCAAGAAGTATGAGCAAAAGCAAGTGTCACTGCCATCGCTGCGTACCCCACTTGTGGCTGTTTGAATTCCCGTGGACCGCAAAGCTGAAGAGCGACCTAGAGGCTACAACAGAACGAGCGTCCGCCGTACCCACCTCCGCTGCCGTACCACCACCAGGATCGTGGCTGGCAACAGCGTGACACTTCTACGACCTTAGGCAGAAGTTGAAGAACCACATATGAAGACGCGGCAAACACACTAGGGGTTCGATTTCGGCCTCCGCGAGAGCAAGACCGAGATCTAATTCAGCTCTCCTGGAGAGAACGAAGATGGCGCTCCTAGATGGTTCATCTGCCAACACGAGCGAAAAACGCAGCTTGTCTGCTACGAAGCGTCATTCACCTCTGGAAATAAAACGAGAAAACACAGTACCTTGTCTGCTAATAGCCCGGAAAAGTAGGTCGTCTGCTAAGAACCGAGCGCAGCGACAAAGTGAGATCGGAGGCAGGCTGAAGCTGCGATTGTCCGCCATTTTACGCTGGAAGCCATTAACAACTTGTGCCTCGTTTGCAAACCTCGAGTTGTTCTGATGCCGTACACAAGCTGATATCGACCAGTGGGTGAACCAGTACCCAGGACAAGCACATCAAAGACCGTGACACCTCTCTCGCTTTCTGTACGTTGACGAGACATTCTCACAAAAATATTGCCTGTTTGTGAACTCGCAAATGGGTCAAAAATGTCTCATTGGTCGATTATGCGCAAAGTGTGGCGCCACATTCAATCGGCAGCCGAAAATGCTCTCGCTCTCACCTCAACCAAAATCGGACCCCAGTCAAGTTCCAGTACCGCATCAAAACAGCAGCTCTCGATGCACTGCATCTCTTCCAACAGGATGACCAGCAGGATGAGAACGACGAAGCGTCTCCTTCGGACACCCCGCCTCCTACGCGCTCTCGTCTTTCGTTGTGTTTTGGCTGTGCGTGCTTGCTCGATGCGTAATCCAAGGTAGGAAACTCTCACAAAAGGCAAGGCAACCAGGAGATTTCCTGCCATTCTCCTCTTGTCGGCGGCCATAGTTGAGGTACCATGTTTTCGGGGGGGGGGGGGGGTTTCCACAATCTGGTGCTTTTCAATGTAAATTTTCAGTGTAAGAAAAAGAAAAACGGTGTTTATCGAGACTCGTGTTGAACAAAGTGGGGCAATGGCACGAGATTTCCCCAATACCGGGGAACGTGTGCACGACCCAAATGCTCGGAAAACGACCCAATAGTACAGACAAGCGTAAAAAAGTAACACAAGGGGTGCGGTTAAAAAAAAAAAAAAAAAAGAAGTATAGCCTTGCAAACGATTTGGTGGGGGTTCTGTCTCGGGACAACACAAAATAAATATGTAGGTGGAACTTTTCTTTTTTTTCTTGTCAAGTTTAGACTTTTTTTAATTAAAGTATGGTTTCGATTGAGGTTTTCTCCGGTTTTCTCATTTTCATGAGACTGGCTTGGGGTAAATTTTCAGGGATCATCAGTATACTGCAGCGGAATGGAATGGATTGACGAGCGTTAGAAACTGAAAATAAAGGTTTAATCGGCTACTAACTTGTGCCAGAAACAAAGGAATTAACGAGCGTCGAGAAAGCAGCAGCGAGTGTCGAAGGCGGCAGAAGCGGACGTTGAGGTGTCGGCATGACGACATCCACCAAAAACACAAGACCCCAACTGTAGGCCGCCGTCGACGGCGACCTCACCGTGCGAGCCAGTGCCAGCAGGTGCGCCGCCCGGGCGCCCCGTGGCACCAGTGCACCAGCTTGTCCGTCTCACTCCCCAGCGACGAGGGGAAGCTGCCCGAAGGGTACTGCAGCGACACAAAGGCGTCCACGCTCGGGCGAACCAGGTCCCTGAGCTCCACCTCGCTCAGCTGGGCTCTCACCTGCATGCATCGACCGCGCCTGAAGTTACGCGACATGCCAAGGGTGCCCGGAGCCACCAACCAAGCCGTGCTTCAAAGCGGCAACACCTCATCTGCCATCTTGGTGTCTAGATTCGCGGTTGCCGGTTATCCAAAGCCCTATCTCAAATCGCAGGAAACTCCTCCGGAAATGTTATATCAGTCCGCAGCTATGGAATTTGCGCAATAATCTAGAGGAGAAGGTTCTGTGCATTTCGGCCGCCTTGGACAAGCAGGGTTTAGACACGGACATCGGTGGTCCCGATGAAACCACGTTCCTGCCGACGCTTTGTTAAACGCCAAAAGCGTCAAAACATCCCTCGCAAGGTCTATACCTCGTCGTTCCCTCGCTTTATTCCGCACAAAAACACCAGCGACGCATGTTGTATAAGATGAAATAAAGTCGAACAAGCACTCAAACAGCTTCAACTCATCGGGGCAAAGCGGATACTCCTAACTTGTAGTCTGTTTCCTCCCTCCGCTCTTCCGCCATTCTCTTTCTCGTTCTTTCTCTCGAGACCACCGACGTCAACTCTTACTATTTGCTACGCTCTGCTCTTTTGTTTATCACCCTGTCCACGACAAGAAACAAAACAAAATATCGCCCGCATTGTTTGGCACAGTACCTCTGGAAGTCGTATTTTCAAGTGCCATCCACCACCAATCGCACCCGCCCTGCGCAAAAATGGCGGCACCCACAAGGTATTCGCGGAATGGAGTTGCCAACACCCTAAGCGTAGCAGGGTCATTCACCTGCAGCAGCATGTAGAGGATTCCCGAGAGTCCGTGGGCCGCTCCCAAGTAGTACGACTCGTGTCACTGGTACATGAGAGGAAAGCTTGCGTTTTTCCGTGCCGACAGCTGTTGACCGGACTCCAGCACCGAGCACACCACCTGTGCAGCACGAGAGGACGCCAAATCGGGAATGTTGACGAGTCTTTGAGCAAAACTGGGGAGCCGACAACCGAAAGAAGAGGTGCAACCATCTTTTTACTTTTGCTAAACACCGTATAAGAATTAGTCCCTTATGTTCATAACCTACAAAACATGTTAGTTTTCTTTCTCCACACGGCAGTCGAAGAAAAATTAGCGATCCCACATTAACCCCCAGCACAGTCGCAGCGATAGCCAGGACACGTCACGGGTAAGTCGGTGGCTCGATTGGCTTCATTCTCACGAGCGTGCACCTCGCAGTTCTTTCTGCGACGAATGGCGAGATCCGTCGGTGTCACCGCCAACAAGTCTTTCGGCGTCTCGCAACGAGTGTGACGCTGGCACGTGGCGACGCCAAGAAGCCCGCGTCTGCCACTTTGTGCCGTACCCTCGCCGAGTTTCAGTGCATTTGCCGCTAGGAGCTGCTTGGGGAACCACTAACAACGACGTAATGTGCAGGTCCTCCTTCTAGGTGGTATTGGACGGATGGATACGGCTGAACCCTTTAAATCGGGTGGCGACTTGTGCCACCTAGTTGAAGCTTTTAATTTCAACTGATTAACTCCGATTAATTTTGGAATTAATTAGGAATGACGAAGAATCTTCCATCATGACGTCGCGGCAACCGTGACCATCTATCGGGCACCACTCCAAACTCACACTCCCATTTGTTCCACAAGAACCGTATAATGAGGCGGATTGCCAACGCTGTGGCATTGGCACAGCATTGGCGGAAAGCCAATGCTAAAGTTTTTTTCAAACGACAGCTAGGTCGTTCTGCAAGCGGCGAAGCGGAGAAAACGCTCACTTCGGTTTTCGGTGACTACAATCAAACGTCCACAAAACGTTGTTCGATCAAGATGTGTCCACAGGGCAGAGAGCAGTGAGAGTGTCAAAGGACTGATCCGACTCTAGAGTCATCAGATCAAATCCAAAGACAACACCGGGCTTCGAGCGCATCAATTCCAAATATCGAGTCAAATAGCGCATTTAGAAATCCATCTCAAGTCAGGCAATGTGAACGGCATGCTTATTTTATTACATGTTTTACGACATTCATCTTTGACGGCGTTGTATTTTCCACTGCCTCGATGGAAACCTGCGGAGCTGCATGCCTGCTAAGCTTCCCGGGTTGCGACAGCCCGGTACCCAACAGTGCCTACGGCTTTGACGTTTGCTCTTCTGCGACCTCCAATAGCGACGTTAAGAATAAAAGACAAAAAAAAAACGCACGAGTCAACACGTTCGAATTGATGCGTGAACAACTCCATGAGCAAGCAGGCTGGCGAAAGGGCCTTCCCAGTGTTGCAATTGTTTTGAGCTCGGTGGCGCAACGTGTCACGCCAAACTTGATTGCCCTGAAGGTATAAGTAGCGCCGCAGAATCACTCCAGCAACGAACTTATGTCGCCCCACGTCGGACAAGTTCTTGGATCGCCGAAAGAGCAGGCCATCGGCGGGTGCTCCGCAATTCAACCTTTTCATAAATGTTAATGCAACCTACATCTTGCACAAAATAAGGTCCTTAATGAACAGAAGAAAATTTGCATATAAGTTGCACCATTTTGCACTACGTGCACACAAAAATTTGGCAAAAAAAATAATGTTACTTATTTTGCAGAAATTATGGTACTTCCTCGAGGGTGTGGCTTGGTTTAGCGTCTCCTTCGTACAAGAGTGCCTACAAATGAGATAAGAAACAAACATGAGGTCGCAGCAGCGCGGGCTGCAGTACCATGGAAGCTACACTAGCCTTGACAACACAGCAAAAAGGAGTTGGTGCCAAATATAGACATAAAGATGCAACCAAGCATTAGGTTACACCCCTTTTCGAGACGATATCTCAGAAAAAGTGGCATGCCGAAATATTTTGGCGTGACATGACAAGAAAAAGTTTTTGGACTTTGGCCACATAATTGTGGAAGTTGTTTCCTGTCACCTCCCAAGTAAAGAACTGAAAACCAAATTTGCCTGTGCATTTTAGTTTCTTTTTTAATTGTCGAACAACCGATGTTTTGGGCGCTCCGAACCACTCTTGACTTTCACACCATCTTCCAAGTCACGTGCGCAGTGACGTGTACGGCGACCTTGAAGGTTGATTTGAGCAATGTGGAGAGAGGGAGATGGGAAGAAAAGGGGGAGGGCAAAGCACGTGCCTGCTTGCCTTGCCGTAAGGAGGTCGGGCTGACATTGTAGCGATAGGGTGAAACTCTAGAGGGGAATGGTTTGGCTCACCTTGGGCAGAGGGCACCACTAAAACTGAATGAACTACAATTTTGTCAATGATATGAGGTTTTTGATGCACTTGCTCATGTTGAAACGACAATATTTATAAAATGTAGCCTTAGATTGAGCATATAAAGGCACATCTTGCTAACTTATTACAATGCAGCGAGATTATCGTCACGAATTAGTTCTCATGGCCGCCAACATGCGGCTGCAAATCGCGAATTATTCCTATTCTTTGCTTTGCTATTATGCAATGAAATCGCGATATCTTAAAAGAATGAGGCAGTTTCTGCATCCCTTCTGGTAAGATAAACAATGTAAAACTGAAAAACTGCAGATTCTTTCAAAATTAAAATTGTTGCATTGCCCCTTTAATAGAAAAAAATTTGCAGCTTCCTTTTTAACTATTGCTCAAACTGTCATATGCAGAACTGCGTAAAACACTAACTCCAACCTCAGCTTTCCAAGCATGCGACACCGTGTCAGTGTTGCCACATCCTCCTTTAGTACACTTTTTTTAATGCGATAGCATCATTAAGCTACTACTCAAGATTTTCAGCTATGTATATTCTGGCCTCCTAATGTGCAGTAGGCATGTGCAGCAGACAATTTCAGCTCACTCTGCTTCTGCCCCATTGCACCGCACGTACGCGTAGCGGCAGTATGCACTTTTTGAAAAATGCACCCTCTTCAAAGGACCTGGCGACCTTAACGTCGTCCTAGAGGTTGTCTTAGAGGTCGTTCCAGATGTCGTCTTCAACGTCGTCCTCGATGACAACAAGAATGGCGTCTAGGACGATGTCGAGAACGATGCCCTAGAAAACGACGTTAAGAACAACGTCTAGGATATCCTCAAGGACAAACTCCAGGGTAGGGTTACCAACTCTTCAATGAAGGAAGTCGGGACGGGGGGGTGCATGGTGCAGTGCGAGGGAGGGCAAGGGAGATATAAAGGGGTTTATACAAAGGATGATAATAACCGGCGCCCGCCGCGATTTCCGGCTTGCCATTGCTCTTGCATACCAAAGTGGCTAAAGCTTCGCAGCCAATGCTAGACACCACAGCATTGCTGCTTGCGAACTTCAGGTTTTGCAGCGTGGCGCACGTTGTGGGCGTACGTTGGATCACATATAAGATTTGTAACTGGACCGTCTGGACCAAATCCGAGACATATAGCTGTCCCGACAGGGACGATGTGGGACTCGGGACGCTTTGTGAAAAGTCGGGATAGCCTTGCAAAATCCGGGATGGTTCGTAACCCTACTTCAGGGTGATCTTAAGGATGACAAGGATTTAGCACAACGCTAAATTTAGCAAAAAATTTCCCCGCTAATTTTAGCAAAAAAATTTACGACCTACCGTAATATTTCAAGTCATCGCCCACCCCACTTTTTGGGTGAATATTTATTTCCACAAAGACAGAGTGATTGCCCAGCCCTCCAAATACCCCAGCGCAGACTCTATGATCTGCAAACGTTCATCCTACCCGAATGGCGCAGCCGCAGACCTTGCGGTGAAAGGACGTCCGGGACAAAGTAAAACGAAAGAGGGAAATACACTTTTCTTTGTTTACGCATCTCCTCCCCGATTTCCGCGACCCCTAAGTCGTTGTACATGCGTGTGAAAGAAAAATGATAGATATAGCAGAATTAACCTTACAAAAAGGTTCGTTAAAAAGAAAAAAAAATTGGGAAAGATAACATAAGCAGTAACCCATACAGGGATCGCGAGGTCAGCGAACGCCCACTATCCTGGAATGTAACCGCAGAGTGTAAGGTCGAAGACCGTCTCCGCCGAAATCACCGCGAACCCTCTCGCGGAACGTCACGACCACTGTTGGTAAAGTTGTGCAATGTTTAAGAAAAAGCCGAAGGGTAAAAAAAGATTTGCTGGAACGCCGCACACGGACGTTTTGTAGAGCGTCCCGTTTCGAGCTCCGTGTTCACGATGCCAAGCAAACCACGCAGCAACGTTGCCTCCGCGTTGATAGCACGCCGCGAACGGACGCACGCATGTATGCACCAAGCAAGAAAGTCAAGAAGTTCCGCAAGACCCTGCTCCTCGTGACTAAGAAGGCGTACCACTTGGCACGTTGCCAAAGTACTTGCCAAAGCGATCACCGGCTTTCCCGCTTCCCCAGCATCGCTCTTCGTCACTTCTTTCGTCCGCTCGCTTGTTGCGCCTAAGTGATTTTTCTATTTTCTTTGATTTTTTTTCTTTTACTTACAAAGAGAACATAACGGTGTTAGATACGTGCTTTCACAGAACAAACGTTCGCGCTGTATGCCGATCGGCAGTGCTCATAGCACGTGTGCAAGCAACGGGCTTTACAAGAGTAAAACATTTTTTCATGAACATTTCTTGCATAAAACAATGAAACTAATTCGAGTTTTGAGTTTAATGTATAATTAACTCAAAACGCTAAAAACGTACAAAAATATGGGCTTTTTTTTTTTTTTAGCTCTTGCAAAACTCTTTGTGCTTGCCACGGAGACGTGGCCCACCCCACTTTATGAATTTCAGGCGACAGGGGTGGGCGAAGACTGGATATTAAGGTATGCACCAATTCAGTTTCCCGGCTAAATTTGGCGGTGAGCAACAATATAAATGCTATTGCATCCATAGATAATCACCTCTGTGGTTTCTACAAATTTGCCTTAACCATCAATTTGCTGCCCTGTAATTTTTTGTTTTGTTGCTTTTGGAGTTTTTGAAGTTGGTGAAGTCTTCTCAAAGCATCTCAGAGTCCTCTCTCCTGCTCTTCTTTTATTTTTATTTTTTAACAAGTGCGTTGTGTGGTTCGCAGAGCTCGTTGCGCAGGCATTCGGCAGCCGGCCCCGCATCACTCACTTCTTTCAAAGGCTATCAGAATTAGCTTCCGCAAGAGAACACAATTCTGCATTAAAAAGGACATGCATGGTTGCAGCCCTGGGTTTATTTCTAGTAGGATGCCTTGGGCACACAGACCAATGTTACTGGATCGACTAAGTTGACAAGCTCCGAGAAAAGGTGCCACGCTGCCATTAACTGTTGCATGGCGGCCTTCATGTTTCTGCCTGCTCAACGTGCTCGGTCTGACCCACCTTGGTACCCTTGGATACACCAAGAAAAAAAAGTTTTTCGTGTGGGTTCACAAAGTGTATTACAAACGACTGTTACCAGTGCGATTGTGTCTGGATTGAGACATTTCCTGGGGACTTTTGAGGTAAATTCACGCCCTCTGGGCCTTCGTAGTTTTGGCAGTCCTCGACATTCGGGCACCAAGGCAAGCCAGCTCGATAAATGGCAGCGTCTAGTGTGGTTTCCGGCACATGGACCATTGTGTTTTAATCGTTTGCAAACTGAAATACCGCTAACTTCCCTCTTCTTGTGTTCCGTGTTTGTGTCAGAAGTTCAAGCATAAACTGCTGCATACATTCCAAAGCCGTATTAGGAAAGAATGACAATTTGAAGACGTCTCCGTCATTTGAAGGAAGCGGGCTGTTTTTGTATTTGTATTCGGCTAAGTCGAGGAGGCCTACTACTAGAACACCTCAGAGGGTGAAAACGGCCGAGTTGTTCCTCTCGTGTGTTCTTTCATGTGTGACAACCTCAGTCCCTTGCATAAACGCCATTTCATAGATGTGTGACTAAGCAGTAAGAGTTTCAAGAAATCACTTTTGATCAGCTGATCCGTGCAGATTCATGTGTGTACTTCAAAAATTCATGTGTGAATGTCCAGTAAATATTAAAGCTGTTATTTTGACTGTACTTGCTACAGCTTCGCGGCAACAGTGTACGAATTTTGAAACACTCTTGTCTGCGGTATGTGAAACGAGTTTGTGTCAGCATATATGCACGCTCCAGTGTCTGATACAGCGACATGGTTGTTGACATGTTTAAATGAGCGCGTTAATTTAAATTCACTTGTACGTTAACTACTCTTTTCTTACTGTTGCAGCTGTGCTTAAAATAAGTTTATGAAAATCTTGTTTTATTAATCTCGAGACGCTTCTGCGATCTACTATTTCAAGTCAAAATAAAGACATTTTTAGCTACCTCACTGAGACCCTGAGAATGCGACATAGAAAGGCTAAGGTGCAGAGACAACTGTGAAAACTTTCTACCCAACTACTCAGCCCCTTTGTTGTAAAGCGAACGCACCTCTACCATAGAAGTTCAACTGTCGAGACCGGTTATAACGAAGTCAACGGGAATCGAAAATAACTTCGCTCTATCCGCTATTTCGTTATAACCGACTTCGGTTAACGAAGTGCAAAGAAAATGGGAAATTGTAATCGCTTCGCTATATCTGCTATTTCGTTATAACCGACTTCGTTATAACCGTTCTCAACAGTACACAAGAGAAACCAATCGAAAGTTGGAGATGATGGAGAAGGTGGCAGTAGTAAACGAAGCCCGGCTCCGTGATCGTCAAATACATGTATTTTCAGTCCTGGTATTTTGCATTCTGGTCGTAATTTTTTCATTGAAAAAGAAATAAACGCTACAGGGTATTCATATAATTTTAGCTCTTGCCGAAGATTTGTTGTGGCAACAAATAAAGGTAGAAAACATATTTTGTAAGTTTTTCTGTGTCAAATATGTGGGAGCATTTATCGGGAACTGGGTACAGCACTGACAGCGCATCCGAGCTCCTATTTGTGGATATTGCAGGTCATAGACGAATATGAGAGACATCTATGACATAAATCCCATTTACTTTAATGTTACACGAGCAGAAAATCCCATTCAGAAGCTCGACCCAAAGCTACCTCACCTAAGCTCCTATCCATTGCATTATACCGTCTAAAAATCAAAGAAATCATTAGTGTGAATATTTACAATCATGTGGCCCCAGCAGAATCTACTTGCAGAGTCAATTTCTTAAAAGAAGAGCGCAATGGCCGCCGACATGCCGCCGACTGCCTTATTTCGCAATAAAAACTGGTGTCCCGAGCTTGCCCAGAGCCTGGCCGGCCTTGCGGATCGGGCGGGCTGCGACGACAGTGCCACTGACACTCGCACGAGCGGAGGGGGTCCGGCTTTCCGAAGCGCGGCTAATGCAGAGCTTGTCAACTGAGCCGATCTAGTAACGTCAACACAGGCTGAGTTTGCATCACAGGGAGATGATCTCAGACTCTACTTTAGTGCCTCTTTGAAGAAGACCACTCACGTCGCGGATGACCTCGCTGCTCACTACCGCCGTGGCAATGTGTTTGCGCACAAAGAGGAGGGCGGACAGGTATCCCACGCGGCCATAGAGCAGCTCGTCCGGGATGTCCGCCTCCAAGGGCACCACGTGCTTGCTCAGGTCCAGCAATCTGGAATGCACACCACACTAGATTTTTCATTTCATTCTCCACACACTGTGTATTTAAGTCTGCAAGGGCAAATTTGAGCCTAAAAATGAAGTTTCTTAGGTAGTTCGCACCTGGTATGGTGTCTGCACCCTGTACATACTATAGTGTGCACATAAAATGATACTTCTTGCACTTCTAGAAAAAATGCCTGCTTTATGTGCGCACAACGAAGCTTGTACCCATATAGTAGAAATCATTAACATAATCGGTCACTCAAAAAACCATTCACATGTTGTTATAATAAACAATCCTAAAAATATGACCTCTATAGATAGTCCGCACCACGTGAACTTTCTACTTTAAAAGTGGATAATCCGTTCCAAGTTTGGCTTCCTGGCCCGTGCCATTTTAACGAGTGTAGCGCCGCCTACCCTCATCCGGGCATTTGGGAGAATCTGAACCCGCCCGAATGACCGACCGCCATTACTGGACTGTTACCCTGCTCACCGAGTCATACCGATCGCAGCTGCTTCTGTCGGCATGGCTGCCGTATTCGGGCGCCCTCGGCTAATCGTCTTCGTCCATGGAGGAAAGCACTATCCTAATCGGTATGCCAGGCATAGGGGAAAAGTGCATCCTGCTTTCCTGGCATCTTTTTGCGGGTAATTTTTAGGGCGGTTTTGGAGCAATCGTCGCCCCCAAACCGAACTCAGTGTTTCGATCGCTAGCGAAATTGGGGATCGCTTGTGAAATGGAGAATCGCTAGCTTAAATTGAGGATTGAACGAAGCCAGGATGGCACGAATTACGGCATGTGAATTTGCGCTGAACTCGAGTTGTCGCAGCTTGGGGGCGCCGGGAACATTTGAACAAACTGCGCGGTTAGCGGCTCAGACCTGCGCTGCCACGTCTGCTTTAAAGGGCAACTCCGCTCAATTCCGAAGATTTCGGGATAATGAGTGATTTCGAATCAAAAAGCCCTAGTAAAAGACACTACGTCGTTTGCTTCGCGAAAATGGGATATATATTTTTAAATCTAATTTTAAACACGAGCGGAAATCGAAACCGAAACTTCGGCGCCGTCCGGCAACATTGGCCTCGGGCCGCCAAGTACATGGCCATCACGTGGTACGAGATGTCACGTGATCCTCGGCCCAACGACGGGCGGGATGGGGGCGGGCGTGTGGCAAGCGCGAGTGTCGTCTGCTTTGCACCGCACTCTTCGCCACGTTTTGGTGTCTACGGCATTCGACGCACGTCTGCACAACTGCGGCATAAGTCTGCGCACGGGTGTCCATAGTGTGGACGAAACTCCGAGAGACAATAATCACAAACGGTGAGACGACGACAGTGGTTGTGACACGAAAGACAGCGGTAACGGCGGGACCACGGCGGGCGGCCGGTCTGCTCCCAAGAAGCGAACTGCGCAGGCGCGTACGCCAATCACGTGGACACCGCTGAGCGCAGAGAGCAACGTTGCTGACGTCATGCGCTACGCTCGCTCGGAGAAGTAAAAACAAGCAAGAAGGGGCCATGAAGATGACGTTTAGCTTCAATGTTGGCTCCGCCCATGCCGTAGCCTTGACTGCGCTGTTGGTTGCGCCTGAATTCGCCCGCTCGAGTCAGCCGATTTCGGCAACTTGGCGAGTTGCAAAGTTTGCCGGACCGTTTAAGAAACATTTAGACAGAACTGCGTCGTAATATTTGGACGTGTGGTCTTCCTAGGCGATACTGAAGAGGACTGGACTGTTTCTTTCAAAACCAAAAATGAAGCGGAGTTGCCCTTTAATTGAAATAGTAGAAACTCAAATTTAAATATGAATCGATATATAAATGCCGAGTACAGATAGCAAGTGCGACGGATCTGTTTTTCTTTTCTGATTTGGAATCCACTGTCACAATATTGGCACATTGATGTGCCTCTCGTAATCGCCTCGCGTGAGAATTATTTGTGCACAAACTGTGTCGT
>JAZHYW010049046.1:0-12378 GCA_037355805.1 Ixodes ricinus | reverse complement strand
AATAAGCCCCGTGCTGATTCTCTCCTGCTAACACGGTAGGTGAAGGCAAGGAACCCACACTGCCAATACGAAGCACAAATTATGTCTTGTGTGCTATTCAACGTTTAACGGCTGCTTTTACTGCACCGAAAAGACACTTCTGAATATAGGAAAAAATATTTGTTTTTGTTACTTGGTTAGGACAGACATGTTTTAAAATAAATGCTTGTCAAAAATTTTTTCTTTTGCCCAGTATTTGTAACAAAAAAACTGTTTTCCAGTTGCGAGTGAAATTGAAATTGTGCCCCTGTGGGATGATGATGATGATAATGATGCTGATCATCATCATCATCATTTCACAGGGGTCAGAATTCAGATTTGCCCGTAAATTGAAAAATTCATATTGAAGCATAAATATTGGGAAAAAAAAATTTGACAAATATTTATTTTTAGATTTGCCAGCCTTAACCAGGTAGAAAAAAAACTTTTTTACCCTAGGTTTAGAGCTTTCTTTTTTTGAAGGGCCCCTGAAGAGAAAAAATGTTTGTTTTAAACAGTCCAATTGGGACATGCGTGTCAAAAATTAAATTTTAAGCGAAAAAAAATATTTTTAGAGCAATATTGACGGCGAGAGATTTATTTGAAATTCTGCACGCAAAGTCCGAGACGTCACGGGTCATTCCCGAATGACCATCACGGTCGTGAAGGCGAAGCTGATTCACCTCTCCTCCACGCGTCCGAAATGCCGAGAGGGGAAACAAGTGGAAAGGGGGTGACTGCCAACTAAATTGCATCTCGCGCCGTCAATATTGCTCTAAAAAGCTTTTACAACGGAGCTGTTAAGGGCTGGTTTTCCCAGGATAGTGTCTAATACCAAACAAATGTCGACACAACACTCTGGTTGCCGCCGTCGCTCATAGATGGCGGTAGCTGTCCAGAGTGTTGTGATTGCCGGTTGTCTGCTTGCCGCCGTCGCTCATAGATCGCAGCGACCTTTTCCAGCCTCGGCAACCAGACAACTGGTTGCTGCGGTCACTCATAGATGGCGGCAACATATCTTTGGAGGAAGAAGAGCGGGAACGAAACGAGCGGTTATGTGCCCAGCAGCGCGACTGGTTCCGCAACCGCCGCGAGGCCTCTATCGCCTCAAGTTCCAGTACGTCGAGCGCTTCAGATTCCCCTACGAAAGAAGAGCAGATCGCTCGCCTGAAAAGCCACCGCCAAAACAGAAGCTACAGCTCCGCTGCTCATCCTTCTTCACCAGAGTTGAAAGGCTGAAAGCTTTTTTCCGCATAAATTTAATCTTTTTACACAATGTCCCAACCAGACTTTAAATTTTTTTTTCTTTTTAGTGGTTTTTTAAGGGAGATTTACCCGTTCAGCACTCAATGAGCAAATTTCGCTATGCAAACCCGAGTTTCACGAATGCACGAGGATATTGATTCTTTAGTAGGTTCATCATGAAGATGTAATGACGGTTGTACACTCCTTAAACTTTTCCTCAAGTGCGCAAACAATTTTTAATAAAATTCTAAGGTTAAACTATTGGACCATTTTTAGTGCGTTTTGAGGCAATTTGAAATTAAAATTACAGTAAACTTTCATTAATTCGACCTCGACAGGACCTTGAAATTTGGTCGAATTATCCGAATGATCAAATTAAAAAAAGGACAGAAGAACGGTTGAAATTAAACTTCCTTTTATTGTCCAAAGTACTCACGGATGGCCTGCTGCCGTCTGCGCTTAAAACGCGTGTCCAAAGCATGCTTCGGAGAGCAGCGTAACTAAACGTCACGTCCCCAGAAAATCGCGCACTACAAAAAAAAACAACTTAAAAAGTAAGTTTTACGAGCAGACTTTGGCGCCAAACCAAAATCGGCTAGGCGACGAAACAAAAAAAAGGAAAAGAGAATTTGCGTTTTTTGACGCGCAAGATGGACCGCACACGATGCTACAGAGAACCGCTTTGAGAGCGCGCGCTGAGAAAGCTTCGAGCCGACTTTGGCGCCAAACAACCAAACCTTCGGCGACAAAAAAAAAAAAAAAAAAGGAAAAGAGAACTTATGCTTTTAAGGTGTGCAAGATGGAGCGCACACGATGCTACAGAAAAACACTTTGAGAGCGCGCGCTCGCTCGTGCGTGCCCGACCACGTGCTATGTTCTCCGCGCTACTCCACGCCAGATTGGTTGCGCTGGCTCGTGTCATTCGCTACGGTCCATCTCAACGGCGTAGAGGAGCAGGCGCATATTTGCGCACGTTCGGCTTTGCAGCAAAGGGCCCGTGTTTCGCCGTACGTTGGTGGTTTTTCTGCCGTGGTGCTGTGCAATGTGAGCCCGCGCGCATTCGCTCGGGACGAATTATCCGATGCAGAGTCTTCCCGAGTTCGAACTATCGAACTTTTCCTCCCATAGAAATGTATGGGCGCTCGCCGGGACTTTTGAACACGATTGAATTAAACGAAAAGTCGAATTAACCGAGGTCGAACTAACGAAAGTTTACTGTATTTAGAAACAAGCTTGACAAAATGCTTGGGTGTACATAGTGTAGGTTCTCCTATCTTGATTTTAAGACCATGATGATGAGACTAAATATTGTGGTATTTGCATGTTTGTGTAAATAAACTTGACACAACAGTTTTGGCTAGTGTTATTTTCAATAGGTTCTATGAGATGGCAACGTACACCAGCACCAAATGCCCCAAGCCAGAGAATTTGCCGTTGTTTTCTCGAGCTTGCACGGACGGCAGCTTGCTAGCATGCATCGTTTGCCTGACGCCATTGAGATCGGTTTTGCCGGAGAATGGTCTGTGTGCGATTTCTGTCGGCTACGCTGCACGAAGGCGACAGATGTATATGACGTAGTGATGCCATGGCAACGTGCAATGTCTCAACGCCGCAATGTTTCCATCCAGCGATACAACATGCCATGTGACCTTGTGCTCCACGAGCCCCAAGGTCAAACCGAAAGGTCACATGCTTCTAGTAAAGCCCCCTGATGTGCTTGGGTTTGTTTTGCAAGCATGTGGCATCAAATATGTCAATGCACAATGCCCATGCCCTGTGCAGCCCTTGGAAGCAAAAGGCGGAGCAGCATTTTCTTGTGGCATGTGCTTGAATGTTCACACAACAGTGGTTGTCGGTACTAAAAAACGCCAAGCGGGAATTTTATTCGGGTAATTTAGCTCCGAGTGCAGGTTTGGCTTCCCAGGCTTGTATCGCCAGCTTGACATCTTGGCCATTTTTCGGAACATCTTGTGTTTGCAAAAGCATTGCGTATCTCAGCAGCGTGAAAGCTCAGTCTATAAACGGCATTCACTGGATGCCATATTTGAATGCACTTTTCAATGGGCATGCCCAGAGGGAGCTCACATTTATAAGTTCACAAGACTGCCAATCTTACTGGTGTGGAATGCACAATGCAAAAGCACTTTGGAAGCTCGATGTCACCACGTGCTGAGCAGCTATACAATCAGGTATGGCCACCAGTGAATCACCCGCTACACCATTCAAATGCGTAGAAATCTACAGCCCAGCATGCAAACTCAACAGCCCAGCAAGCATATGTTAGTCGCTTCACAGAGCGAGCAAACCACGTGCATGTTATACGCACGAATGCATGGTGAAAATGGCACTGGCCAGAAGTCCTCTCTTGGAAAGGTCTATACTCCGTTTCATCATCTGTCTGTGATGAAACACAGTGCTGTTTTTAGCATTCGTTGCATTAACCAAGAAGAGCGATCCCGTGAGGATTGTGAATGTCTACGGCGTCGCAAAGCTAAAAAATTCAAGGAGACGCAAGTTTGGCCGAGTTGACGCTATACATGGCTCGCAAGTAATGTCACTGCATCATGCTGGTGTTCATTCCAACTTGTTCTTGACATGAAAAGAAATTCAGCGGTACCGAAATGTACGGTTCAAAAGGTAGGTGCTAAGCAGCAAGGCCCCAAGACTCTCAATGGCACCTGGTGTGACATCGGTGCAGGCGACAAAAACAATGCGCTAGTGTCTTCAGCTTCGCTCACACTTATGATAAAATAGAGCTGTGGTAGGCTAGTCCACCATAATTGAGCTTCGAGTATGGTCTACGCGCTCGTGCCGAGAGATGCAACAGTCCCCGTGCAATTTACAAATACGTAAAAGATGATGGGCCAGTGAATAGCCGAGATGTATCAAGCGGACTCTGCAAGCCATCAGAGCCACTCCAGCACTGACAGCATGTGCCTTTTTGGATTGGCCTTGCGATTCACGGAGCTCAAGGTCACATAGTGCTGAAATGGCTGGGACAAAGTAACTCTGGGATATAGCTCACTGCATCAGCCTCAATCACCTCTTGAAAGTGAGTAAAAGGAAGGCACGCGTTGGCGAGGTATCGCATGTGGCCATGGCATCACTACGTCGTACATATAGCCTTTCAGATTGCTCGAACCCAATCCCTGGGAGGCAATGAATTCTCAGTTTTCCTGCAAACTGACTTCGGCAGCGCCAAGTGTCAAGCAAACAACACATACCACGTACCGTTTCCTTGGAGTTACTTTCCATGGCTTTGAGGCCAAAGCTATATATCGGCGACCGTGCATCGGCACAGCTTCAGTGCCGCTCAAAGCTGGACACGCGTGCTCTTCACTTCTCAAATACCGTAGAAAGTTGTCCCCAAGTATAAATTATTTCAGAAAAGGGTTGTTGGTTGGTGCCACTTTTAGCGTCTGTGCATATAGGGCGCATGTTTTGCTTGTGCCATTTGTTACCATTGGAATGCTCGCTCTTGTTGAGCATGAACAACAAATGTGTGAAAGAAAACAAGTAGAAAAAGCCAAAAGAGAGCATTATTAGCGTTTTGATAAAATGCCGAAGGTGTGTACTTCATTTCCTTTTCGTTTATTTTTATTTTTTATACTATATTAGCACGCATGGGCAGACCCATAGGCGTAGACTTCGGGGGGCATTGGGGCTGTGCCTCCCCCTGATGAGATCCGGGGGGGAGGGGGGGGGGCAGGGCCCGGGCCATGATCCTTACCGAGACACTGTTTACGTGCCATGTAACGAGCGCTTCTAGTAGTGGCATGTAAACAAAATAACGCCCACGTTGCCTTTATTGACAAAATACATACATGGGAAATGGTATCCCAGCGTGCTTTCGTTAGCTTCAATCTTCAATCCCCGGGAAAATGGAGAAAGTCTACGCCGCTGGGCAGACCTGACAGCTTATACACCATTCCAATGTTTCCAATATCACAGCCGAGCACACGCTCGTTCGTTTATTCAGAAAGTGAGGTTTTGGTCGCTTTAAAAGCGACCAAATCACATGCTATGCGTACAAATGCTGAAAAAGCACTGGCCAGAGGCCCTTCTCCGCCTAAGGCAGCGAGTGGTGTTTGAAAGGGCACTAATCATCATATCTTCGAGTCTAAAAACTTAATTGCATGAAGCGATGTTTAACAGCAAAAGTTGTGCCTGCAAGAATTTATTACAACGCACTGCCTCGTATTCGTTCACACCAAGCTCTATGCGACGAACGCCGCCGAGACCAATACCTGCGACCAAGGCATCAGTTGTGGTAGTGACTCGCGTAAGTCATAAAACAATTCAACTGCAAATGCAGATAACCAGCATGAACATTAAATGCACAACACAATCAGAAAATGAGGTGTTCACTAAACACGTTCAAATGGTTCAAACATAATCCTAACCTAGGAGGCAGTCGGAAATCAGAGCCATGCGGTTCTACAACCTGACTGGCTGGTGTCCTTTTAGGAGCAAGTCATTTGCTCCTAAAAAAAATCAGCACCATCTATAAGGAAAAGGCTGCAAATAAATTGCAGGTGAATCCCCTTTAACAAGCAGGACCAGCACCACCCAAGGCCTTCACTAAGCTGCAAGTTAGAGTAAAAGTTACAATGAAATGAGATACAGTGAAATGAGTTAATGAAAACGAGTTGCAGTAAAATGAGATACAGTTTGACACTTTAATATAGCCCATGTGGCTGTTAAATCTCATGGCCAACAATGCTCTTGCCCATCATAGTTATGTCCTTACTCCATAATTAAACCTGACTATGGCTCATAAAAGCACTTTGCACTGATAATTTGAGTGCTACTGCTTATAAATTAAAGGTTTATGTTGGATGCACATGCAGAAAATAATAAAATGAAGTGCTCGTCTTTTCGTTGAGAACAAAGACTGATCACAGGACCACAGATGACCAAGCTTCCTTATTTTGTCCAGGGGTGCTGCAACCCTTGCCAGCAAAATACCTACAGCCATCTCATAAAAGCACCAGAAACTGTTGCCTTTGTCCAGTCTGCTCTAACCAATCATTGTACCGTCACGCAAGGTACACTCCCATCTTCGTTGTACTTCTTTACACGTGTCATGTCGAGGCTTGAAGCTTTTATACTAGGCAGTGATAGGTGTAAAACGGTTCGACAAAAACCATGTTGTGCTGAGTCCTGTCATTGTTTTCCTAATTCCTGTAACCCTTCATTTTGTATTTCTGCCCTGTGGTCCTTCTCATAGCTGCCTCCCCATCTTAGCTGCCCCTCTCTTTCGAGCAAATTGACAGTTATATATTGAATCGTAATAAAAATGGCATCCTTCTAAAAAGTGCTTCGACTCAATACTCGCAAACAGAGCCTGTCAAGCTCAACCAGTAGAATATTCAGGGCTAAAAGCTGGATTATACTTCCACACAGCTAACAGCAAGTGTTAAAAAAAATAAAGCAGGAATAAGGAAGGAAACATTTCCTACGCATAGCGACAGCAGCTGCAATGTAAGAAAGAAGCAACTGAGAAGCCAGGCAACGCCCAAGTAGTAGCATGAAAACAGCTGTTATATGAGAGCTGCGCTCTTTTATTTTGCCTCGCCTAAAGGAACAGGCCCTTCTCAGCTAAAAACTTGCGCCCTTTTCATGACTGCTAACTGCACTTCATTTGAAGTTATTCTAGCTTTCAGAATGGATACATTCTAGCTTTCAGAACAGGCATAGTCAAGGTTCCCATAGACGAATGCAACCACAATTTGGTGTGGTGTACGTTGGTACGACACCGACGTCCAGTGACAGTGAGCGAAACCCCAAGCATTTCATCACTCCGCGAACAGCATCCAGCAGGGGTTTCCCAGAAATTGAATTTAGGGGGGGGGTGTCTAAATTTTTTGTAGGGGGCATTGAGAATAGGAGTCGTTGCGAATTAAGGGGTGCCTTCAGAAAAACAAAGGAACCTCAGCCACCTCATTACCTAAAATTATTGTTGCCGGAAATCCAAAGCTGTCTTTAAAACAGCAGGAAACGCATTTCCGTCCTCAAAATATTATTTAAAAAAAAAAAAAGTTTGCGGTTGTTTTCATGCTTCTATTGTGTACCCTGGGAGTCAAATAAATTAAGTTGGATTGATACCCCAAAGCAGAGCTAATTGAGTGACTCTAGGTAACACCACCTAGAACAAGCAAGGCTTGAAAAACATCCTTCTCTTCCTCCATGGAACGCCATCACAGTCGGATGGCGACAACTCGGCAACTCGACACGTCGACTTGACACGAGGCTTGGCCAAACGCATACGCATCACTCGCGTCCAATCCGCGTCTGCGCTCAATCTTGCCGCGATGATGTCACAATTCTAGCGCGCAGGCTTTGATCGTTCTAGGTGGGGTTGCTCCAGGTATGCCCACCTTGGCAGCCCTGTGGAGGTACTTGAGCTCCCGGGTGAGTTGGTACATGCGCAGGAACGCGTAGGCATTCCCGGTCACCCCGTGGCAGATGCCGTAGCCCTTCTTGAGCAGGCCCCGCCTCCAGATGACGTCGACGCTCTTCCGCAAGGGCTCCAGGTACCGGGCATCGTCGAACACCTGTCACCGCAACCGACGCCGCAACGAAGCAGCTCGTCACAGGACGGCAGTGCAATTGAGTCTGATCGAGTGCACAGTGCTCGCCTGCTACCGCTTTCGACAAAAGGATGCGGTGGCACGCTGGCATCGTCTGTCGGGAAGATTGGAATGCTTTGTACTCTGCGTACAATGTTTTGCGGCGTCTGCGAGATTGAGTCTACGCGGCATCTAGGGGAATGGTCGCTTATAACGATATTGGATTTCTTTCGAGCCCACAAAGAAAGAATGATGCATAAAAAAAATGATACAGGCTCCACGATGCCAACAGAGACAAGGGAGCGCAGAATGCGTCCCGCACAGGCCCCATACCGTGCATCGTTTGTGCTATATTTTTTATTCTTTTTGTTATCCACTTTTTTTCTCTCTTCAACTTTCAGTTTCGTTGCCTCATCTTTTGTGTCGATCTTTTTTATGTATTATTTTTTATTTATTATTTGCATCTTAAACCTGCCACTCTCGCCGCCACATTCGCATTCAAATAAAAATTTGTTTACCACTCCAGAGCAGCTGCGCTAATTGTTCGGCAACTATGATATCCAACCAACGCTCATTGCAATGCTTGTTCGTGACAAATTTTTCGTGAGACATGCCCCATAAAACACAATCTGCTTAAATTGGGAAATGTGTATGCGGATCAATATTTAGTACTCTCAACTACCCGACCAATGATGCCGGCAAGTTCTCTCGCCATTAGCAGTCACAAGCGAGCACAATAACGCACTCGGTTACACCTCAAACGGAAATGTGAGAAAGCATGCAAGACTGGCAGGTGTCAAGGAGGCGGTAAAACCGTAGACAGCTGTGTCCGTTATTTTCTGTCTACCTAACGTTGTGCAGCACCGAAGACATTGATCGTACGGAGTACTATGCCACGTAGCATTCAACCCTCGTAGAAGTGAGGATGCCATTTCCGCCTTGGCACTGGACACACGATTCAGTGTGGTGCGTCGGGGCGGATTTAAGGGAGGGGCGGGAGGGGAGTGGGGGGGGGGTGACCACTTTGCCTCCAAGCCCCGCCCACCAGGGCAGCTTCTTTTATAGAAAAAAAATGACAGTTCGGATTTTTCTTAGGGCAAAATGTTTGGTTTTTGGTAAACGGCAAATACCAGTAGGTAAACAAAATAGACCTGGTTAACGCTTCACCCGTGACATCACATCGGTCCGTGACGTTGGATCTCTTTGCAGACACCACAGCCAAATGTCCCCCTCCCACACCTAAGCCATATCCGCCCCTATGATGCACCGTACCGTCAATGGGTAAATGCACTCTGATCCGTACGGCTGCAGTCGGCCATTTATACATCGGCAGATTGTGATGCGACGACAAGGCGCTATTCGAGACTTTCGTGCATAGGAGGAGTTCACTAGGCTAAGATGCTGAAGTGCAAAGTGCCATGGAACCGACTCTTGCAAGCAATCTCCCACCGCTTCGTTGGTCCCTTAGAATTTTAATTCTAGCTGATAAAGAAATTTGATTGAACTAGGTAGATCATTAGTGTAACTTACGCTACAAGAGTGCTTTATACGTCAACATACAATTTACGAATAATCTGGAGTTCACATGATAACTGCAGGCAATTCACGTATGTATGCTCAGTGTCAAAAAAAGAAAACAATTTGCGCTTTGCTTATTTTATGTTGCGCAAAATAATTCTTACAAGAATAGGTTTTCGGCAAAAGAAATTATGCTTGTAGCGTTTGAAATGTGTAGGCCTTGGTAAAATAACATACTATCACTAATCTCAAATGCACCTACATATATCCCAATAAGGGGAAATAAGTAATGATTCGCGAGGAGCTGGACTTTGTTTTACTACGGTTCTCGAGGTGAAAACGAGTACAGGGACCAAAGCAAAACGAGGACGTGAACCATGAACAGACGTCAGGCACACGTCACAGAGCAGTGGCCAAAGCCTAAGCTAATGCACGAACGTATGAAAACAGTAGTTTAGGACTTGCAAGAGGCTTCGATGAGCACGCCACTGCGTCGTAACATACCCCCCAAAACTATGGGGGCCTAGATCGCGCCTTCAACTGGTGAACTCCATGCTTCATAGGCGGAAAGTTCTCAATTTCCCGGGGGGGGCTGGGGCCCGACAAGCCCGCCTTAATCCCCCCCCCCCCCCCCGCCACACACACATACAAACACGGGCATGGTGGCGGGGGGCCGAAGGCGTGGGTATAATAAAACCCTTGGTGAAAACAGCAACAACGGACGGTGTATTTTTTGACGTTTCGGCCGGAGTCCGGCCGAAAAGTCGAAATTCGCGAAAATCAGGGGGTCGCGAAAATAAACGGTTTTACAGTATAAGTCTAATTTGGCCCAGAGGGCTGCGCAGCGGTCGCTTTGCACGCGGCTCCCGGTGGAAAGGAGTGAGGGGCTGGGACATCCACCAAACCGACTGAACCCCGCCCCTTAGCGATTTTGGGTGACAATTAAGTGCGGCCTGTTGAACACTTCTGCAAAAAAATATGTTTTATTCATCTTTGGTCGAGAAAATAGACATTAAACAGCCTAACCAACACACCATTGCTTTGGGTGTATGGGGGAGCTCTTGTTTCTTCAACAGTGAAGGTCTCACTACACATAGGTAAAATACAGATCATGGAACATTTTTCGGAGAAAGATTAAAGTCACAAAATGACATATCACATAGATACACAAATTGCAGAATATATCACAATGTCTTATCACAATTTATGGGTCATCCTTTTACATTGCACGACGGCGTAATTTATGACTAGAATTAATAATATAAAATAAAGCAATACACCGGCATACTTTGACTACCTGCAAAAGTTTTGCATTAACGTATCAGCATAAAGCAAAGAAAACTTAACACGCCAAAAGGACAAATATCAATATTGAAACTCGATACGGAATACAACTGCCGGGTCCGTCGGCAGCCCTCTAAGGTTCAGGAACTCCCGCAGTGAGGTGAGAAGGGTGCAATCCAAGGCGGATACAGGTCGTAGTGCCTGTATTTCTTGCTTTCTGTCGGCTTTTGTCCCTTTCTATTCTAGAACGCTTCTATTCACAGCTACATTCGCTGATACCGATAAGGACTCATTATCTCCCCCAGTGAACCTTCATACGTGCCGGCGGCCGACGAGTGCTTTACAAAGGGTCTCTTCCCAAAACGTCTCCCCTTTTTGCCTCGTGTCCCGTTTTGAACACTTAGTTATTTGCTTTTCAGTTGGTGTTCCCTTATCATCTATTTCTAAACAATAAAAGCCTGCTGTCCTTTGAAAGAAAACTGGCTGCTGTAAAAAGGAGAGGGGACAGCAAAGTAGAAAACGACTCCCATTTGCTTTGACTGCACCAAAGCCGGAGGGCGATCTCCCGGTTTCTCCGAGCGAATGGGGTGATTCCTAGCGACAAGTTTTTTTGTTTTTTTTGTGCAAACTCGTCAGCTCATTTCCGACAATATATGGAACGAGATACATAAGCCTGGCAGATTATCGCGATATAATCGATACATCGTAAAAGTATTTCACTACTGAGATGCAAATACATTTTTCAAATGTATCTCGATACAGAAATACAGATACTCGAAAGTATCTCTAAGATACTATCGCGATACTTTTGTATCGCGATACTGCCCAGCCCTGCTACAGTGTACGATGTAGCTCGTGGCGTCTCGTGCTCAGCTCGCGCAGGCCCACAGCGGGGTTGCCGCGCGTGCAAAACGACTAAAGTTCCCGCTATGCATTGCGGCAGCGGCGGCGTAGCTAAACTGACTGGTGAGATCGGTCTCGACTTTCGTTAAGCTACTGGCATGAGCCGCTGGACAGCCTCTGACAACCGGCGATATTCGCATTCAGCCAAGATGTCATGACAAGATTATCGCGTTGTGCCGAGAACATCAAGAGAAACCTTTGTGAACGGTTGTTTAAAACGCTTGAATTCTTTTTTTCGCTTGAAAGAGACGTCCCAAACGTGTGTAATCCCCTGGAGAACGTAGCATAAGCATGCTTACGGCATGATACTTAAACAAATGTCTGCTTTTGTGACCCTATAATTTAGCTGTCATTGCAGTTGTGATCAGTGAATTCCGGGGTTCAAGCGCACTGACCATGATGAATTGTTTCAACGTTTGGGAAAACAAAATGGGGCTTACAAAACGTATTATGTCGTCTACTTCCGTAGGCTGCAGGTCCGCTAGAGGTGCCACTTCCGTCATTCGCGACTACTTCCAATGGCTTTCGAAGGAATTTCCATCACTAGCCTTTATCGTATTTGCTAATACTACGTAGGGTCTTCGAACAGGACTGCGCGAATAGTTAGAACAATTTATCCACTGGGTGCCAGCTATCGATATGTGCGGGCACCTGGGCGCACAGATGAGATTAATTAGGTGCACCCAGGGCCAGGGTTCCGGAGGCGATGGTACTTGCTTTTCCGAAGAGCTCGGGCGGAAGGGGGGGGGAGCCCGGCACCGCCGGGGGGCTCTGCCCCCCCCCGGGAAAGTTCGGGGGGGGCTCGGGCCCCCGAGCCCCCCGTAGTCGGCGCCTATGC
>JAZHYW010049045.1:0-10241 GCA_037355805.1 Ixodes ricinus | reverse complement strand
CGTGACCGATGCGGGGCCAAGAAGCGCGACGTCACAAGAGACGCGTCAGCGATTGGTCGAAACGAGAGACGTGCCCTCGGTCACGTTTTGGTTCGCGATTTTTAGGAATACTGTTCTAATTTCCGCTTGAATAACCATGAAAAGTATAAATCGGACCGGAAATGATTACTAAACCGTAAATAAAACAGCATAATTGTTTTTCTCTTTGCTACGCTGGACGCGAAACGGGCAACGAGCAACTATGGGCAAACAAAATAAAATAAAAAAAGAACACGCGGGAGACGTTTGGTTTTGGTTTCAGATGTCGGTGTCGTGTTTACTTTGGGAACACGGTACTCGAAGGATTCTGCAAAATGGTAGTCATGCCAAATTTGTGCGCTGTAGATGGCTGTTCTAACGGTCGACTGAAGACCAGTATTCGTTCGGGCGACGCTAGTTTTCACGTGTGGGTTGCTGTTCGTGTTCTTTGACGACGAAAAGAGAGGACGTCCGACTTTGGTGAAAACCAAAAATGGTGCTGTTTATTTTCTCCTTCTTGGGGAGCGTCCCCCGCGGAGGAACCGGTTCCCGGAACGGCCGGGTCGCTGCCGCTTTCCCCTCGGCATCTCCCCGCGTCCCTGTCCTTCGGCAACGCGCCGCTCTCGTCTCGCCCGCGCGAATGTTGCTCACTGCTTTCCGCTCGGAGCCTGCGGGCCGCTCGTTGCCGGCTGGGCGGTCTCCGTCGGGTGATGGCGGAGGCCGCCACACACGTACTCCCGTTCCGTTGGTGTTAGGTCACTGAACGGAAGCCCGAACTCGCTCGCGAGAGCGGCATTGTCGTCCATGTTGACAGATTCGACGAAACGACCGCGCCACCGCGCTGCTATAACCCACCGCGGTAACCAGAGTCTCGATCTCCTAAATACTACCGATACCGACTATTCACACTTGACGTCACTCCCTACGTCACCTCCGTTTTCGGAGGCCCAGAAATGAGAATGGAGATAGTTCAGTTTCAGTTTTTTTCAGTTTTTTCGTAGGCACAGAAATACGCATCACAAATGCCTACAAAAAATTAGGAAGCGTCGCTACGTTCCTAAGAAGCCTAAAAAGACCTTGTAAAAAAATTAAATAAAATTGTCTTTATTGTTCCTTTAAAGAAAACAGTTCTGTTTCAGTTTTTTCGTAGGCACAGAAATACGCATCACAAATGCCTACAAAAAAATTAGGAAGCGTGCTACGTTCCCAAGAAGCCTAAAAACACCTTGTAAAAATTAAATAAAATTGTCTTTATTGTTTTTTTAAAGAAGACATTTTTTTCTTTTCAGTGGCTTTTTTAAGGGGCACGGACACGGGTAATTATGGTTGCCAAGGTTTTTATTTGTACATTACATATGAGAGCCCAACTACCGAGAAAACAATTCGCAACTCGAAATTCGTTTTCTTTCCGATTGAAAACAGCCCATCGAGAACTGGCTGGTTTGAGTCGCGCTTACTCTCTTCTGTGTGGCCACGTGCCATTTTCTATGGTTTAGACATGAAGGCACACACACAATATTAAAAATAGAAAAAAATATAGACTTCCACTAGGAAAAGCAGAGAGAGAAAAAATGCCCTCCTTCTCCCCCCTGCGCGTCGTCTGCTCCGCCGAGTGGGCTGTACCTAACATCCGGCTGGCATTCAAACTCTCTTTAAAATTGCGTCATTTTGTAAATTTCAAGCGCAGATGCGCCGATTTTGATATGCCAGTTAACGTGTAACGCTAAGCTCATTAACATACTCTTTCATTCACAAAATTCGTCACGTCTCGTCGTAGTGAACTATCTTGAAAAACAACATTTCTGTATAGTCTGCACGCATAGATAGTTCGCATAGCCTAAAATGTCAACTTTTAAACATGTATAGTCCGCAAACTATACACCTTTCCAAGAAACACTCGACCCCAGGGCAGCAAACCGTTTTCGAGCCCAGTCACTGGGTTTGAGGCTAGACTCTCACCGGCGTCCCTGCTAAGCTTAACCGAGAGGACTGTGATTTCGATAGGCGCAGCCTGCGTAGGCGCAGTTTCAAACAATGCTGGCGGCTAAATTCCTCGTCTTTTCCCGCTGTATTTTGTGTGTTCATGGTGCACGTATTTTCCCGAGGTCATAGAGAAAGCATTGTACCACATTTGAAAGAAGAAAAAAAAAGCAATAAAAAACCTATAAACTCTTTTTGTTGGGTACGCACGCGACAGAACGAATGTGACTTGAATATTTAGTTATAGTTTTTGTGTGTGTTTTTTACGATAGGTTCCGACGGCTCCCGCGCGAATCGCCGCATGACAAACTACAAAGCGCTTAGCTGTCAAAAATAAATTACAATGGAAGAGAGCCGAAAGGCATGCATTTTCCACGCTCACAAATAACGTGTTTACCGGTGGACAGGGACACGGACATACAATTTAGAAAGTGTTAACATTCGAGCAATATATTTTTACGTACCACACAATGCAGCGTTATCCGAAAGAATTTATTTGAGAAAGATCTCAAATAACACAGTCACAGTCGACGACGGTCACATCTTGATGATCGGACGGAATCCAAGATGACTTCGTTTTGGGGCACGTTTCGTGGAGAGCTTCCTTTTTTCACAACAGCACCAAGTCAAAGGAACAAACGCGACTGACCCGTTTCCCACCCCAACCTGGACAACTATTTTTGGAGATGACTGAGGATTCTACGCGGATTATCTCTGGGAGGGGAGAACAATGTTCGCAAAATCACGCCGAGGGTCGTTCCGACGTCCTTCACCTCCTTCGTTTCCCGTGAATGTCAAGCAGAAAAGCTTGAATGGCAGGCACTTACCACCCTTATTTCTCACAATGAAAGATAGCACAGAAAGGGTACGCAGCACGCATAAAAAAATTAAGTGGAAACTTTCAAGAGGGGCGAGAAAACGTCGAATGCAAAACCGCAAAAACACAGGTAGAGAACTGCGCTGAGCGGGTCTTCACAGTCCCAGAGAGTGGCAGAAAATTTCTTTTTGATAGAGGGCGCGAGAGTGCGCACTAGCCGCATCAGCATCAGCAACATGGCGGCGGCCTAGGAGCGTTTTTTGGAAAGGTGTATAGCCCGGAAAATACGGTATCTTTGGTGGTTGTGTCTAAACCATAGAAAACGGCACGTGACCACGAAGAAGAGAGCGAGCTCGACTCAAATCGGCCAGTTCTCGATTGGCGGTTTTTGGGCAAAAAGAAAACGAATTTCGAGCCGTGAATTGTTTTCTGGGTAGTTGGGCTCTCAAATGTAATGTACAAATAAAAACCTTGGCAACCATAATTACCCTGTCAGTGTCCCTTTAAAGTGTGGAGTGCTTTTAAACGAATCCGCTTGATTATGGAATTTCGTCTGTCTATCCTTACATTTCCCAGCTAAATTTAGCGGTGAAATTGATCTTGCACTGTTACGTAACCTCATAGTATCGGTTGACATCATTACTTGACACAGTGACGTTTTGTCACATGAGCACTTCGTGCGACGTGAATTTCCCCGCTAAATTTGGTGGGAAGTGGATGCCCTGTGATCTGACGTCTTGTGTTACTGCAACACACGACCACGTCACGTGATGTTGGGTCACATGACATAGGTTCCGCCGCTAAATTTAGCACGGAAATTGTCGTTGCACGACCCGACTTCACGTCACGTAATACCACAGCTTGACACTGTGATATATATTTTCCAGCTAAATTTAATGGAAAACTGGCGCCGCTCTATGTTAGGTTATGCGACGTCAATTTTACCACTGAATTAAACAGTAAAATTGTTGTGACGTGACCCCACGGGGTCAAGTTGTTGTGTTGTGTGACATTTACTTCCCTGCTAAAATCGGCAGGAAAATAAACAAACAATATGTTGTCGTTCACTTCCTGAAACGACCATGTAATGTCTTCTGAAAAAACAGAAATGTCCACACTTTAGATATTTAAATACTGCATTTAATGCGTTGCAGGACTTCTAAGCATTGCAGGACTTCTAAGATGAAGGTAGCTGTTAATTTTTTTTTAAATGGAAGATTGCAGAAAGGCGAAATTGTGGAAAAGAGAAAAAGGGAGGCATGCAGTCAAGACTGTATATTGAGAATGGCGTCAACCTTGAGAGCAGCCTCTCCCTGAGGCTGCCCCTGTGTTTATTTATAAAAACACATGGCCTAAAAATATATGTATATATTTTTGTTGCAAAAAAAAAAACAAAAAAAAAACCCATTGATTTTGAAGGCTGTCATATAAATTCATCAACATCCAAAAAATATTTCTACAAAGTTTCATTAATTTTCGCTGCATAGTTAACTTGCTATTAACTATTTTCAGTATAAATTTCAGTTTAGTTAGACATAACATAACTTTAGTTCATAACAAGACTAAAGAAAAGGCTCATTCTTTGTTTTTTCTGACTGAAATTTAATGAGGAATGCATGTAATGAAATCTTTTACTTTCTAAATGTCTTTTGAAAAAAGATCTTAACATTCTTTTGGAGAGACAGAAGGCCTGAAATTTGCTTGATTTTACAAAACAGTATATGCAGAGAAATAAGTTCTTTTTACAAAATTCCTTTCACAGTGGCACTCTCCAAAAATTTCTTGCATCTGGTCATAAAAAAAAATTCTGAACATTTTATTTTTTTCATTGATATATCTACTAAGCAATGTTGGTTTGTCGCTGATATGAACTGTCGTAAGTTCCTTCACAATTAATGTACAGAAAATAAACTTTTTGCTTCGCCCTCTTAATCACGACTAGCGGTCTACACTGCTAGTCTTGATACTCCACTTTGATATATTCACAGTTTTCTGTGCCCAGCAGTGCCAAAAGCGTGAAATTGACCAAGATTGCGCCACACTGCGCCAAAGATCATGGTGACGCTAAAATCAGTGGAAAGTGGAAGCTTGGTTGCCATACTTGGCTATTCTATTGCCAGGAGGTGCAGACTGCTGCCCGATTTCTTTATTCAGCCATATCTGTCCATCCATTCATCCGATAGATTCAGTGTATCATACATCCTAGCCATCATACTGTTACATCATACATTCTATGATATATGATGAAACATAGCATGTAACATTTATGTTGCCAAGTGGTGCCCCTTCATTTTTAATCAAAATTTGTTCCAAAATTATACATCTTTCTGTGTGCCATTTCAGATATTTCCCAGTCAAGTTCTATTCAATACCGTATTTACTCGCACAATGAACGCACTCGCGTAATAAACGCACCCCCAAGTCGGCTCTAAGATTTCGACTTTTTTTTCACTGGCATAATAAACGCACCCCAACTGGACGTTGCAGCGAGCTGGTGCAGCGAGGTCGTGAATTAATGGGCAGCGTGAGCGAACAAAACGCCTTGTAAAAGGCGCTGGAAAAATAAAAAAGATCCAACAAAAACAAAAAAAAGCATGAAGATTTTTTTTTTTTTTTTGCACAGCGCAGTTTGGATTTTGGGTTGTTCGCCGCGCGCAAGGAGTTAAGAAAGAGAAGCGGAGAAGCCCTCGCCTCAGCAAAGCAAAACAAAACAACTTGCGAAAGGCGGCAAAAAAAAAAAAAAAAATCCGTGGAATTAAGAGAAAAGAAAAAAAATCAGCAGAACCCATCCTTTGGGAATGATTATCTACGTTAATGCGAATAGCATCAAACGGTGCGGAGTTATGCGCGTTCGTCAGGTGGCCGGCACACTGTAGACACGCCAGCCCACTCTTGAGGCGATTCTAAATTTGTTGACACTTTCACAGCCCTGTGCACGATCTCCGCAGCCCAGCACGTGCGTTTGTGTCACTTAGGAAGGCGAGCAAAGCACGAGCCATACGCACAAACACTCAAAATGGTACCGACCAGACTTTCTGGCGTTTCAGCTAGTCTCAACCAACGGTACTCTAAACGGTTGTTTATATCTTTACCATAGGACGCGCTTTACAGCGCTGTCACAGCTACCGGTGCGCGCGCGTTCCTGCACGAGGGCTCATTCGCTCTCGTGAGGCTGAGCACGGCCGCTACATCACCCTCTCCCGAGCTCGGGAGAGGGTGAGCCAGCGGCCGTGCTCAGCCTCACGAGAGCGGAATGAGCCCTCGTGCATGGAACGCGCGCGCACCGGTAGCTGTGACAGCGCTGTAAAGCGCGTCCTATGGTAAAGATATAAACAACCGTTTAGAGTGCGTTGAATGACTGCCTTCATAGCTCTGTGGTTAGCGCGTCTGCCTGCTGATCAAAGGGTCAACGGTTCGAATCCCAGCCGGCGCCGGTCTTTTTTATTTATTTATCGACCCGCGGCGTAAGAGGGTTAGATAGCCAGATAGATACATAGACGAAAAGTGCGTGAAGTATCCAAAGAATGCTATTCGCATTAAAAAACATAAAGAGGGAGCTTTTTTTTCTTTTTTCGCACGACGCAGTTTGATTCCAGGGTCGCGCGCCGCGCGCGGGGGATGAGAAATAAAAAAGAAAAGCAGAGAAGCCCTCAACCCAAGCAAAGCGCACTTAACGAAGATCCTGCCATCGCCTCCTCGTCGCACTTTGGAAAGAGAAGCGAGAAGCCCTCGAAATGAACACACTTTTCTATCCCAGTGCAGCGAGGTCGCGAAAGCATGGGCAGCGTGGACAAACAAAACAACTTGCGAAAGGCGGGAAAAAAAAAAAGAAAACACGGAAGCAAGAAAAAAAAAACATGGAGAGGGGCTTTTTTTTTTTTGCGCATCGCAGTTTGGCTTTGGAGTCGCCGCACCGCACGCAAAGAGATAAGAAGTTACGTCGATTTTTGCGGGATAAAAATAAAAGGTCCGTTCATTATGCGAGTAAATACCGACGCAAAAATTTTCACCCCCCACCTTTGCCTCGATTTTTCGGGAAAAAAGTGCGTTCATTCTGCGAGTAAATACGGTACTCATCAACACTCGTAGTACAAACCTAGGTCGTTTTGAATTGTAACCTATTGTTTAACTGGCTAAGATGCTTTCTTAAAATGATGTCACAATTACTCCTAAGGTGCTCCAAAATGCTTTTTTTTTATACATGAGTGCTCCAAAATGCAAGTTTTACTGCTCCTATGTTGCTCCAAAATGCAGGTTTTCTGCTCCTAAGCTGCTTCAAAATGCAGACTTTTCTGCTCATATAATTTCTCCAAAACCAGTTTTGGTCTGTGCCCACCTGCTAGGGGTTAAAAAGTTGGCCCTCCTGAGTAGTGTCCTCCCTTAACGCCGAGGACGTGGAAACTGAGCTTTGCACAAGCATCCACAGTACAAGGGTCCATGCAGGCGTGGCCCTGATGTACATGAACTTGGCGGAGCGCCTGGGGGACCCGGGATACCTGAAGCGCGCGCTCCCCTTGGTGGAGAGACAGCTCAAGGGCCTGAGGGAGAGCGCTTCTCCTTCCTGTGTGGGGACGCGGGACCCCTGGCGGTCGGGGCGGTTCTCTACCACCTTCTCGGCAGGGAAGAGGACTCGCGGAAGCTCGTCAAAAAGTGAGTGCGTGTGGATCGCGAAATGCTCTTGGGTTGATCTAGAGCTGGGGTGGCTCATTAGACTGATACAAAGAGCCATTAAAAAGGAACTATTTTAAAGGAAAGCTGAAACACTTGTTAAAGAAAAAAGAAAATGAGTTGGAGGTTAATTCTGGCATATTTTATCCCACGAGTCTGAATATTAGGCTCGTTTTCCCTGAAGATGCAACTAAACGCGAGAAAACACGGAAGAACCTCCGACCAGTCATGACGTCATACTAGGATAATTTGGCCTCCAAGTGCGTGTTGCTCGTGGGGGCAGCGCGTGCAATTGCAGGATACGCTTTGATACGCGCTGTGAGACACACGAGGGCAGGTACTCTGCAAACTCCTAATATGACGTCTTGCCCCTGGAAGGAGGGATTTCAGCGTTACTTTGGAAATTAATTTCTGCAGCCTCCGTGCACCAAATTGTAAAATCTCGATATTCGTGATCCTGGAGGTCAGCTGAAGATGATTGAAGTGTTTTCCTTCAAACACAGTACTGCTTCAGTTTCCCTTTAACAGTAAAGGGGGTGTGACAGTGTTTTTTTACTTCTTTCATTCATGTCGGAGGCCACAAAGAATTTCGCTCGTGAAGCAATTGCTGATAATGTATTTTTATCGTGAGTCCCCATTCGTGGAACAAGCAAAAACTTTGGGGTTTGGTTTAAATGGTGCCGTTGCAGTCCTGAGCAGCTCGGTTAGGCATTTGTTCGTGAGGCTCCGCAGGCTGTGTTGATTTCCCTGCTTTCCATGTTGAGAAATGTGCGTCACGGTGGGATGTTTGGTGGTACAATGCCGCCCAAATGGAGGCTGTTTTATATTTTATAAGCTCTTTCCTTCTTATCCTGGGGAGCGGGGGGAAGGGGGGGGGAGAAAGGGGAGGGGGGAGGGAGGGAGGGACCGAAGGTTACCGGAAAGCAGCAAACCGCTTTTGGACTAGTGGAGATCTGCGGTTCGGCCACTCCTGATCTGGAGTCACTAAACTAGCTAGGCTTTGACTATCGGCACTTCATCCTCCAATTATCTTGTGGGCACCACCATCTTGCTGCTTAGAGCAGAGGGGGTGCAATCGGCAATAGTTACCACTTGAAAATGAAACTCTCTTAGCTTTAAATAAGGTGTGGGGAAGCTCAGGTGATGTCGTTTTGATCTGTCATGGACTGCATGCTCTGGAAAAGTGTTTACATGGGCATCACAAATAAAAGCCGCAATTAATAAATTAATAAACAAAATCCTATTTGTCGAGTACATCTTTCACGATCGTGACGAAGCATTGTCCTGGCCCATTAAGCATTTTACGAACGAAGCAAGTGCAGGCCTGCTTTTTGAGAGAGCGTCTTGTGATGCTCCTGCACTTGTATGATGCGTCTGTAACCAATGCTCAGAGAGCGATTGTCCAACCTGTAGAGCAGAAGGTCGGGAAATCGGATCTTCTGCGGGTGTTTTGGCAAAGTGTTGTATTACGGAGTTGTGTAGCGCTACAGAATGGAATAATTTTCCCGATCAGTCTGTGACAGAGATACATCTCGAAGAGGGAACTATGCGAGTGCCTTTGTTGTGCAAAGTGTGTGAATGACTTTGTCTTTTTTTTTTAAATTATTTTTTTCTGAAGCAAGTTGAAAATTAATATTTTCTATATTGCATATCAGGTTGAAAACATAATTTTGGTAATTGTGCCGACATGTTGCCATGTTTTGTAGTTCTTTACAATCGTACTTGGTGCTTGTGCCCACCCCCTTTTGTAATGTGTCCCCGGAAGATGCCTTTGAGTTAAATACCGTATTGCCCGGATTAAAGACTGCTGAGTATACACCGTTCCAAGTAGGTCGATGCAGAAAGGGAAAAACACTCTCGAACCAGAGCGCTGCGCCAACGCTCCGCTTACCCTTTCCCTCGAAAGCTTGTCTGCTTCACGGAGTGGACTGTTAGAAAGCACGTGCGCAGTGTACGGAGGCAAGTTGTTTTCGACAATGTTAGGTGCCGCTTTGATATTATAGCGTGTTTTCGCGCGTGACATGGCCACCTACGCAAGAAAGGAATCGACCGGGCAGCACTGTGCTGTAATTGGTTGTACAAATAACCAAAAAAAAAACGTGAAATAATCGCCGATTCAGTGTGCGAGACCCACGCTGTCAAACAGGATGAATGTGGGTGACGGACCGAAAGGTAAACGGAGGGCGGCTTAGACATTGAAAAGGAAACTGTTGCGTGACTCCTGGTCCACTGATTTAGTAACTCTATTTTTCTTCAGGTGGTAATTGGCAGGCTGATGCCTGATGCGAACGCAATGCCGCGCCGGAATTGAAGCGTCGGGTATGCGTAATCTCGATCGTTTTGGGGGTTTCTGAAATTGTCACTCTACCATGAATACATTGAGTGCGAATGGCCAAACGCTCCAAATACTTGCAGAAAATGGAAAACAACAGCAACACCCGCTGATGTCCACGCAGCATCGACATCTTTTGGCAGCAAGCTGTCTTTACCTGGTAAACTCAAAACTGAAAAAAAAAAAAAAAGGAAAAGGTTGGCATGGCCAATGGTGCTGGGAAAGTTTGGAAATGGGAAGGAAGACGAGAGAGGGGGGGGGGGGGGAGAGAGTTTTCTTCTAACGCCGCTGTGCGCAGCAAGACAGGGCACAGAGCTCAGACTTTGGCTTAGTTTCGTGGCAGACTCTCCAACACGAATGCATAAATATATATATATATATATATATATATATATATATATATATATATATATAACAGCCTTGTGT
>JAZHYW010049044.1:0-13830 GCA_037355805.1 Ixodes ricinus | reverse complement strand
TTGTTATATATATATATATATATATTATTATTATTGGGTTGGTTTATATATATATATATATATATATATATATATATTTATGCATCTCGTGTTGGAGAGTCTGCCACCGAAACCGAGCTCAAAGTCTGAGTTTCTGTGCCCTGGCTTGTTGCGCACAGCGGCGTATATGAAGAAAACTCTCTCCCCCCCCCCCCCTCCCTCGTCTTCCTTCCGTTTTCCCGATCGCCCGGGTCTCCAGCACCATTGGCCATGCGCAACCTTTTCCTTTTTTTTTTTTTTTTCAAGTTTTGAGTTTTTACCAGGTAAAGATCAGCTTGTCGCCAAAAGATGTCAAATGATGCTGCCGTGGACATCAGCGGGTGTTGCTGTTGTTTTCCATTTTCAGCAAGTGACTTGCAGTTCTGCCTGGCCATTCCGCAGACTCAATGTATTCATGGTAGCGTGACAATTTCAGGAACCCCCAAAACGCATCGACGATGTGCGACATTCCCGACGCCGACCTCGCGCGCGGCGATTGCGTCCGCAATCAGGCATCAGCCTGCCAATTACCACCCGAAGAAAAATAGAGCTATCAAATCAGCGGTGGACCAGGAGTCACGCAACAGTTTCCTTCTTTCACGCGTCTCAGCCGCCTCGCGCATTTACCTTTCGGGTCCGTTGACCCACATTCATCCTGTTTGACAGCGTGGGTCCGCACACTGAATCGGCGATTATTTCACGTTTTTTTTGGTTATTTGTACAACTAATTACAGCACAGTGCTGCCCGGTCGATTCCTTCTTCGCGTAGGGGCTATGTCACGCCGCGAAAACACGCTATAATATCAAAGCGGCACCTAACATTGTCGAAAACAACTTGCCTCCGTACACTGCGCACGTGCTTTCTAACAGCTCCACTCCGGAAGCAGACAAGCTCGAGGGAAAGGGTAAGCGGAGCGTTGGCGCAGCGCCTGGTTCGAGAGTGTTTTTCCCTTTCTGCATCGACCTACTTGGAACGGTGTATACTCAGCAGTCTTTAATCCGGGCAATACGGTATTTACCTCAAAGGCATCTTCCGGGGACACATTACAAAAGGGGGTGGGCAGAAGCACCAAGTACGATTGTAAAGAACTACAAAACATGGCAACATGTCGGCACAATTACCAAAAATATGTTTTCAACCTGATATGCAATATAGAAAATATTAATTTTCAACTTGCTTCAGAAAAAATAATTTAAAAAAAAAGACAAAGTCATTCACACACTTTGCACAACAAAGGCACTCGCATAGTTCCCTCTTCGAGATGTATCTCTGTCACAGACTGATCGGGAAAATTATTCCATTCTGTAGCGCTACACAACTCCGTAATACAACACTTTGCCATAACTCCCGCAGAAGATCCGATTTCCGACCTTCTGCTCAAAATTGGACAATCGCTCTCTGAGCATTGGTTACAGACGCATCACTACAAGTGCAGAAGCATCAAGACGCTCTCTCAAAAAGCAGGCTTGCACTTGCTTCGTTCGTAAAATGCTTAATGGGCCAGGACAATGCTCGTCACGATCGTGTAAGATGTACTCGACAAATAGGATTTTGTTGTTATTAATTTATTAATTGCGGCTTTTATTTGTGATGCCCATGTAAACACTTTTCCAGAGCATGCAGTCCATGACAGACCAAAACGACATCACCTGAGCTTCCCCACACCTTATTTAAAGCTAAGAGAGTTTCATTTTCAAGTGGTAACTATTGCCAATTGCACCCCCTCTGCTCTAAGCAGCAAGATGGTGGTGCCCACAAGATAATTGAGGATGAAGTGCCGATAGTCAAAGCCTAGCTAGTTTAGTGACTCCAGATCAGGAGTGGCCGAACCGCAGATCTCCACTAGTCCAAAAGCGGTTTGCTGCTTTCCGGTAACCTTAGGTCCCTCCCTCCCTCCCTCCCTCCCTCCCTCCCCCCTTCCCCCCACTCCCCAAGATAAGAAGGAAAGAGCTTATAGAATGTAAAACAGCCTGCATTTGGGCGGCATTGTACCACCAAACATCCCACCGTGACGCACATTTCTCAACATGGAAGGCAGGGAAATCAACACAGCCTGCGGAGCCTCACGAACAAATGCCTAACCGAGCTGCTCAGGACTGCAACGGCACCATTTAAACCAAACCCCAAAGTTTTTGGCTTGTTCCACGAATGGGGACTCACGATAAAAATACATTATCAGCAATTGCTTCACGAGCGAAATTCTTTGTGGCCTCCGACATGAATGAAAGAAGTAAAAAAACACTGTCACGCCCCCTTTTACTGTTAAAAGGGAAACTGAAGCAGTACTGTATTTGAAGGAAAACACTTCAATCATCTTCAGCTGACCTCCAGGATCACGAATATCGAGATTTTACAATTTGGTGCACGGAGGCTGCAGAAATTAATTTCCAAAGTAACGCTGAAATCCCTCCTTCCACGGGCATGACGTCATATTAGGAGTTTGCGGAGTCCCTGCCCTCGTGTGTCTACAGCGCGTATCAAAGCTACGCACGCGCGCACTCGATAATTTCAAAAGGTCAGAAAGAGACGCCACGACTGGTGTCAGTGCAGGGAATATGCTTGGAAATCCTGCAATTGCACGCGCTGCCCGCACGAGCAACACGCACTTGGAGGCCAAAATAGCCTAGTATGACGTCATGACTGGTCGGAGGTTCTTCCGTGTTTTCTCGCGTTTAGTTGCATCTTCAGGGAAAACGAACCTGATATTCAGACTCGTGGATAAAAATATGCCAGAATTAACCTCCAACTCATTCTCTTTTTTCTTCAATAAGTGTTTCAGCTTTCCTTTAAAATAGTTCCTTTTTAATGGCTCTTTGTATCAGTCTAATGAGTCACCCCAGCTCTAGATCAACCCAAGAGCATTTCTGCGATCCACACGCACTCACTTTTTGACAAGCTTCCGCGAGTCCTCTTCCCTGCCGAGAAGGTGGTAGAGAACCGCCCCGACCGCCAAAGGTCCCGCGTCCCCACACAGGAAGGAGAAGCGCTCTCCCTCAGGCCCTTGAGCTGTCTCTCCACCAAGAGGAGCGCACGCTTCAGGTATCCCGGGTCCCCCAGGCGCTCCGCCAAGTTCATGTACATCAGGGCCACGCCTGCATGGACCCTTGTACTGTGGATGCTTGTGCAAAGCTCTAGCTTCCATGTCCTCGGCGTTAAGGGATGACACTACCCAGGAGGGCCAACTTTTTAACCCCTTGCAGGTGGGCACAGACCAAAACTGGTTTTGGAGAAATTATATGAGCAGAAAAGTCTGCATTTTGAAGCAGCTTAGGAGCAGAAAACCTGCATTTTGGAGCAACATAGGAGCAGTAAAACCTGCACTTTGGAGCACTCATGTATAAAAAAAAGCATTTTGGAGCACCTTAGGAGTAATTGTGACATCATTTTAAGAAAGCATCTTAGCCAGTTGAACAATAGGTTACAATTCAAACGACCTAGGTTTGTACTACAAGTGTTGGTGAGTATTGAACAGAACTTGACTGGGAAATATCTGAAATTGGCACAGAGAAAGATGTATAATTTTGGAACAAATTTTGGATTAAAAGTGAAGGGGCACCACTTGGCAACATAAATGGTTACATGCTATGTTTCATCATATATCGTAAATGTATGATGTAACAGTATGATGGCTAGGATGTATGATACACTGAATCTATCGGATGAATGGATGGACAGATATGGCTGAATAAAGAAATCGGGCAGCGGTCTGCACCTCCTGGCAATAGAACAGCCAAGTATGGCAACCGAGCTTCCACTTTCCACTGATTTTAGCGTCACCGTGATCTTTGGCGGCAGGTGTGGCGCAATCTGGTCGATTTCACGCTTTTGGCACTGCTGGGCACAGAAAATTGTGAATATATCAAAGTGGAGTAACAAAACTAGCAGTGTAGACCGCTAGTCGTGATTAAGAGGGCGGCAAAAGTTTATTTTCTGTACATTAATTGTGAACGAACTTACGACAGTTCATATCAGCGACAAACCAACATTGCTTACTAGATATATCAATGAAAAAAATAAAATGTTCAGAATTTTGTTTTCATGACCAGATGCAAGAAATTTTTGGAGAGTGCCACTGTGAAAGGGATTTTGTAAAAAGTATTTATTTCTCTGCATATACTGTTTTGTAAAATCAAGCTAATTTCAGGCCTTCTGTCTCTCCAAAAGAATGTTAAGATCTTTTTTCAAAAGACATTTAGAAAGGTAAAAGATTTCATTACATGCATTCCTCATTAAATTTCAGTCAGAAAAAACAAAGAATGAGCCTTTTCTTTAGTCTTGCTATGAACTAAAGTTATGTTATGTCTAACTAAACTGAAACTTATACTGAAAATAGTTAATAGCAAGTTAACTATGCAGCGAAAATTAATGAAATCTTTGTGGAAATATTTTTGGACGCTGATGAATTTATATGACAGCCTTCAAAATCAATGGTTTTTTTTGGGGTTTTTTTTTTTGCAACAAAAAATATATACATATATTTTTAGGCCATGTGTTTTTTATAAATAAACGCAGGGGCAGCCTCCGGGGGAAAGGCTGCTTTCAAGGTTAGACGCCATTCTCAAAATACAGTCTCTCACTGCATGCCTCCCTTTTTCTCTTTTTCCACAATTTCTCCTTTCTGCAATCTTCCATTTAAAAAAAATTGACAGCTACCTTTATCTTAGAAGTCCTGCAATGCTTAGAAGTCCTGCAATGCATTAAATGCAGTATTTAAATATCTAAAGTGTGAACATTTCTGTTTTTTTAGTACTGGGCATTAAGCATGGTCGTTTCAGGAAGTGAACGACAACATATTGTTTGTTTATTTCCTTCCTGCTAATTCTTTAGCAGGTATATAAATGTCCCACGACACACAACAACTTGACCCCGTGAGGTCACCTCACAACAATTTTACTGTTTAATTCAGTGGTAAAATTGACGTCGCGATAACCTAACATCGCGCCGTCAACCAGTTTTCCATTAAAATTAGCTGGGAAAATTTATATCGCAGTGTCAAGCTGTGGTATTACGTGTTGTGATGTTGGGTCGTGCAACGACAATTTTCCGTGCTAAATTTAGCGGCGGAACCTATGTCAAGTGTGACCCAACACCACGTGACGGGTCATGTGTTGCAGTAACACAAGACGTCAGATCAGACGGCATCCACTTCCCACCAAATTTAGCGGGGAAATTCACGTCACACGAAGTGCTCATGTGACAAAACGTCACTGTGTCAAGTAATGATGTCACCCGATACTATGAGGTTACGTAACAGTGCGACATCAATTTCACCGCTAAACTTAGCTTGGAAATGTAAGGATAGACAGACGAAATTCTATAATCAAGGGGATTCGTTTAAAAGCACTCCACACTTTAAAGGGACACTGACAGGGTAATTATGGTTGCTAAGGTTTTTATTTGTACATTACATTTTCAGAGCCCAACTACCCAGAAAACAACTCACGGCCTCAAAATTTGTTTTCTTTTCTGCCCAAAAACCGCCAATCGAGAACTGGCCGATTTGAGTCGAGCTCGCTCTCTTTTTCATGGTCACGTGCTGTTTTCTATGGTTTAGACACAACCACCAAAGATACCGTATTTTCCGGGCTATAGTTTGGCGGACTAGACGTGTTTAAAAGTTGACATTTTAGGCTATGCGGACTATCTACGCGTGCGGACTATACAGAAATGTTGTTTTTCAAGATAGTTCATTACGACGAGACGTGACGGATTTTGTGAATGAAAGAGTATGTCAATGAGCTTAGCATTACACGTTAACTTGCATATCAAAATCGGCGCATCTGCACTTGAAATTTACAAAATGACGCAATTTTAGACAGAGTTTGAACGCCAGCCGGATGTTAGGTACAGCCCACTTCGGCGGAGCAGACGACGTGCAGGGGGAGAGGAGGGCATTTTTCCTCTTTCCGCTCTTCCTAGTGGAACAGACTATATTTTTTTCTATCTTTAATATTGTGTGTGTGCCTTCGTGTCTAAACCATAGAAAATGGCACGTGACCACACAGAAGAAAGTAAGCGTGACTCAAACCGGCCAGTTCTCGATGGGCTGTTTTCAATCGGAAAGAAAACGAATTTCGAGTTGCGAATTGTTTTCTCGGTAGTTGGGCTCTCATATGTAATGTACAAATAAAAACCTTGGCAACCATAATTACCCGTGTCAGTGTCCCTTTAAAGCCACTGAAAAGAAAAAAAAATTTTTTCTTTAAAGAAACAATGAAGACAATTTTATTTAATTTTTTTACAAGGTGCTTTTAGGCTTCTTGGGAACGTAGCATCGCTTCCTAATTTTTTGTAGGCATTTGTGATGCGTATTTCTGTGCCTACGAAAAAACTGAAAAAACTGAAACAGAAATATCTCCATTCTCATTTCTGGGCCTCTGAAAAGCATAGGTGACGTAGGGAGTGACGTCAAGTGTGTATAGTCGGTATCGGTAGTACTTAGGAGATCGAGACTGTGGTTACCGCGGTGGGTTATAGCAGCGCGGTGGTGCGGTCGTTTCGTCGGATCTGTCAACATGGACGACAATGCCGCTCTCGCGAAGCGCAGTTCGGGCTTCCGTTCAGTGACCTAACACCAACGGAACGGGAGTATGTGTGTGGCGGCCTCCGCCATCACCCGACGGAGACCTCCCAGCCGGCAACGAGCGGCCCGCAGGCTCCGAGCACTGAGCAACATTCGCGCGGGCAAGACGAGAGCGGTGCGTTGCCGAAGGACAGGGACGTAGGGGAGATGCCGAGGGGAAGCGGCAGCGACCTGTTCCGGGAACCGGTCCCTCTGCGGGGGACGCTCCCCAAAAAGGAGAAAATAGACAGCACCATTTTTGGTTTTCACCAAAGTCGGACGTCCTCTCTTTCGTCGTCAAAGAACACAAACAGCAACCCACATGTGAAAACTAGCGTCGCCCGAATGAATACTGGTCTTCAGTCGACCGTTAGAACAGCCATCTACAGCGCACAAATTTGGCATGACTACCATTTTGCAGAATCCTTTGAGTACCGTGATCCCAAAGTAAACACAACACCGACATCTGAAACCAAAAGCAAACGTCTCCCGCGTGTTCTTTTTTTATTTTATTTTGTTTGCACATAGTTGCTCGTTGCCCGTTTCGCGTCCAGCGTAGCAAAAAGAAAAACAATTACACCGTTTTAATTGCAGTTTAGCAATCATTTCCAGTCCGATTTATACTTTTCATGGTTATTCAAGCGGAAATTAGAACAGTATTCTTAAAAATTGCAAACCAAAACGTGATTGAGGGCACGTCTCTCGTCTCGACCAATCGCTGCCGCATCTCTTGTGACATCGCGCTTCTTTGCCCCGCAACGGTCACGTGAGCTCCACTTCTCCTGGCTTCTCCCGCAACTCTCAGGGCGTCAACGCAGTCGATCCCGGTACAATTATTACCGCGACTGTTTAATTGATTTGCACGGCACACAAGCGCCGGTTTCGGCTGAAATTTGGGCAACGTGGCCCGAGACGTGCCTGGAACCCAGTTCAATCGCTAAAACAAATATCCAAAATTGCCTTCATTGTCCCTTAAACCAGTCTAATTAAGACACGCGTGTAAAAAAAAAAAAGTTTTACGCGAAAAAAATTAAATAAATTTTTAGAGCATTAGTGGCGGCACGAGATTTATTCTAAATTCTGCGCGTAAAGTCCATCACTTCACGGAATGGTCATACACTCTCTCCACCTCAACGTGACGGCCAAGCTGACCCACCTCTCCACCACGCGCCCGAAATGCCGAGAGAGAAAACAAGTAGAAAGAAGGTGACTACAGACTAAATCGCGTCTCGCACCATTAATATTACTCTAAAAAGTTTTTTTCGCGTAAAATTAATCTTTTGACACGCGTGTCCCAACCAGACTGTTAGAAAAAAATTATTTTCAGTGTTTTTCTTTTAAGTGAACTTTTCTTTTGTATATCCGAGATGCCGCTTTTGTTTCCTTTGGAGATTAGCTCCTCACTCAAAATTCATACAAAAGCAGCTTTCCTCTCTCTTCTGTCCAAGGCTTTGACAGCACTGTGTAAAACTAATCAGAGTATAGCCATTCATGTATCTCCTTCCGACGCGCTGAATGGCTCACTGTGACCGTAGCCTTTGCCGTTTGCCAAGTTACAGTGAGACAAAGTATACAGTGTGGCGCAGTGGCTCTAAAATAAGGTTCCCCAAAGCCCTCCCCTCAAACACCGCCCCCCCCCCCTCCTTTCTGTTGACCCCGGCTAGGTGGTGCAAGCTACTGCACATTATAAAGGAACCAGCCATTACCATCTATCCATCCATTCAACCTTTTTACTTGGCGCTTGTCACTTCTCCTGTCTATAACAGTTAAGGTAGCCCTTTATTTCACACTGCAATTAGTTGTCTTATTTTATATCCGACCATCTCCTTCCCCTTCTCCCGCTGGCATGGGGTCCCCCATCACTTTGGCAGGTCAACAAGGAGTCCCCCACACATCAATGCTTGAGAACCACTGGTGTGGCGGAAGTTCTCCACAAATGACAGGCCAAGACAAGGCAAGCAGATGACAATAGGCCAATGAAAGGGACCCAAGAATGATGATCTGTGTTGGGACACTGAGCATAAGGCCTCTCATATGCAGATCCCAGTGCAGATCGTGCAGAGGTTCTGCATGAACATAGCTTGTCGTCCTTTAATACTTTGTACTTGCACAAAGCGTCTACACAGGGGTGCTGAACACTTCAATTTCCAAGTTCTAGATTTTTCCTGCTTGTAGGTGGAGACCTCTTTGAGCTGAGATACACTTAGATATATATTTGGAGCTTTTGACTCGTGTTCCTATTCGCGACCCCAATTCACTAAAGGTGGCGCCACTCGTTTCCTAAAATGGCGGTTCCAGTGGGGGCACGGGTCGGAGATGCGTGCCGGCTATACAAGCTGCTGAGCCTGTCCGGTGTGCTGGCTTCACTGAGCGACACAAATTATTCCTGCTTGTACGAGGAAGCAAGAGTGTTATGAGCGCAGGTCACCTCTTTACCCTGAAAACAAACACGGAGTTTAAGCATAATATTTGGCGCCAGGAGGCACGTTTGAATTCTGGAACAAAACAGAAACTAACCACTATTTTGGATTTAATTTCTCGGTATCGGCGTGAAAATCGGATTCGTTAATAACTCAAGATGGGTCTCACACCGTAATTATTGAGCTAAAGAAGTTGTTCGGGAAAACTTTATTTTGTGACATACACGTGTCCGATCCAGGCACTTCTAAATATTTTTGAGAGTTCAGATGTCCCTTCAAAGACAGGGTCTTTCATACACCTTAGAGGTAATATAGAATATTGTATTTGTTAAAAAATCAGTGCTGATATTTGTGTGTTTCGGTACCTTTTCTCTCAGATAATTGTCATGGGAAATAATGAACTGCGGGCCTCTTAATGAGTTTTGGGGTATTTAGATGATTAATTGCTTTAACATTATTTCCAGCACAAATAACAAAATCAATCTAAATTTTACAAAATATTGCCACGGGTGACGAGTGTAATACCCTTAGGGGGCGCCACCAGCAGGGGAAAGTCGCGGAAGACGACGAGGAACGATCACGAGACACGGGACACGGTTGTGGCCCGAGTAAGCGTCTGCAGAGCGCATCCCATGGAACGTCGTACAATAAACCACGAATATTACAATGCGTTTAGAATATGTTCACAAAACGTAAAAATTAAGAAACGCTGTTCTCGCTACAAAACCCGAAGACAGAATCCAAGTCAGACGGCAGAAGTGCGTTTTTTTTTAAAGCAACGCGTGACGCATATGAGTTTATATTACACCCAATGTTTGACAAGTTTGTCTATCTTGATAACGATGCCAGTGTTTTTTATATGCTAAAAGAAAACAAAATTAGAGCTTTCTGGAAAGACTGTTATGGTTAAATGGCGTATTCTTGTGATTGTGGCGTTGATTGGGGGCCTATATTGCCGCAATTGTATTAATAATAAAGAATAGAATTAAGATATTTTTATACATAGTCTTGCAAGCTGTAATATGATTTGTTGCCAATGATCAGATTTGAAACGAGCACACAAGTCTGGCAATCAAAAGTGTGCAAATTATCATCACTGGTGCCGATTGCAGCATTTTTAATTAACATGTTATAAAATAAAAATAGTCTAAAATCAAGTAATCATTCTAGCTCATCTACAAAATCAATGTAAAATTACATTAATTGTGCGGTAAGATATGAAGCTATCAAAGTCGCGACTTTGATAGCACCATAGTTTCCTTAATTTTTACGAGCCGTGGTTTTGCCAATCTCAGTCTTTCCAGTTCGAAGGGTCGCTACCCGCTTGCTTGTCTGCTCACTGCAGCATGTTTCGTTGGCGTTGGAAGCCGGTGAAACAGTAGTGAGTTGTTAGTACGTATACGAGCAATAGTAAGCACTGCGTGTTCGCGTGTTTCACACTGCTTGTGCACGGAGCTCGAAATTGCAGTCTCGGACTAGTGGTGACTATACGCATGTGCAGCATGGAGCACGCAACTTTACCACAAAAGCACAGTGTTTGCTTCTATATGCAAAACTAGAACTCTCTAATAAGCTACAGTCTCATACCGGCTGCAGCACTATATTGGGACAGTGAAGAGTGTTGTTTGCATTCGGAAATGACATTTCGCGAGCCATATGATCGCGAGCAGCTCCGCCGTGCCCGCTGAGCAGGAGAACCGGGGAACCCTCACTAGAGCGCAGGCACGTAGCCAGAATTTTGTACTCAGGGGAGGCTCCGCCCATGACAAAATGCTTGCTATGCGGGGGAGCGGGGCAGAGGAGGCTCCATGCATAATGGAAGATTTCGGCGCTGTGGGCCGCGCCTCTGGCCTGCTCTCCTGGATACATAAGCCTGAACTGAGAAGCGCTTCCCGTTTCCGCTGCGAGAGGGCGAGCAACGAGCTGGAGAAGCAAATAGTCCTTGACCACCTGACTGGCACTCCTTCAAAACAAAAATCAAATGTGCCAGTCTATTGATACTGTCAAAGAACGCATCAGCAACAAAGGACAAGGACATATTCGTTGGCATGAGACATGAACCAGGATGATGTATTGGTTTAAAGAAGTTCCAGCTTAATGACGATCCCCCTAGAAAATATGGTAAGGATGCAGGCGAGCTGGTGAATACTAATCAAATTTTTGAGACGTCGTCCTGTCTATTTTTTGTCTCTTCCATGTTTTGATGTTTCTTCTCTATCCCCGTCTCAGGTTAATTCAACATGGTTAATATGTTAATACTCCCACCTACTCTGCCATCTGCTTTCATAGCATTCACCATATAGTTCAGTGACTTTCATACAAGAGCAACAATTTACCAACACATTAGCTAACAGTTGGGCGACCTCCAATCTGCAGGCCATTCATAAATTAGAAAGAATGCTGTAGAAGTCAACGGACAACAGCCATGATGGCCTTCCGTCCGAACTGCATGTAATCATAGTAACGTTGATGATCGACTGATTAATCTATTCCACTCCACTACGAGTTCAGTCAATATTCTCCTATTTACGTCTATGCTTTCCCACCTCAAAACAAAAGTAAGGAAAACAAAATGTTTCAGAAACATACACGTTAGCAAAAAACTGGACTCGGGAGCAGAAATGAATATCGACACAGGCTGGCGGAGAAGGCAAAACTTTCAGCAAACGAAACACTACCTTTGAATACCGCAAGATTTAGTATTATATATATATATATATATATATATATATATATATATATATATATATATATATATATATATATTTCCAGTCCCTTATTGATTCTGCGTTTGGATACCGATGCCTTAAACATAGACGACGCAATAACTATCACTCTCTTAAACTGATTCTTCGCTGAAGAGCCTTCCACACCTGTGGTACCGGTGCACACGGAAGCGTCATTCCAGTCGGTGTGCTTGTCAAGGTTCTTCTCCAGCACTCCCACCAGCTCCAGGACGTGCTTCCTGACGTCCTGCTCGAACTTGTGCGTGAACTGAAACAGAGCGGCCGCGTTAATTACGGCCGTTTCGGCAGCGCGTTTGAAGGGAGTGCCGAAATGAAGACGCACCTTCCCGTCCGGCAGAACGACGTCCGAGCTACCGTCGTAGTCGGCGAATTTGTTTTCGAACGCCCGGTCAGTCATGCCTAGAAGTGTTCGAAGGAGACCGGCAAAATAGGGCATCGGTTCGGTGACGCATTAAAGTGTCAAGTTGTGAATCTCGCGTGCAAAATCACTTACTTCGTTGGCCCTTATCCAGCGTCTCGATCACTGTGGTCTCGATGATCGACGAAGAACGCCCCGCTTGCTAAGTGTGCCTAAAGTTTAGAGTGTTTCCAACTGCTCGATCGGGTCACGTGACATGCGTCCCGTTTGCAACACGCTGCGAGGGCTGCGTGAGGTGGATGGTAGGGTGGAGGTGGCGAAAGCGTCGACTTCGAGTGGCGGATTTCTGTTGATCGTCCGCAAGCGCCTCTAGCCGCTGGAGCAACGCACGCGCATTTGAACTTCATACGTTTGCGACCGACCTGCACTGATCTCCGCAGGAGGCAACGTTAGCAGATGGCGTCCGCCATCAACATCGATATCCATGGTTTCGGTTGCTTCCTCTCTTCGATAATGGGCTCTCTACATTTGTTTACAAATTCTGGCGCCATCTATGAACGGTACCGTAGCAGCAACTGTAGTGCTACTGGCGGTACGACGGTGCGACTAGAGCACACGCGCCAGATTCAGAGCCGTTTATTGGAGAGAGTTTGGCCATACATTGGTTTGAATAGGCGAGCATCTCTGTGGGCCAACCACAGGCCGCGAAAAACAGCCCCTTAGCGGTGGTCGTGTGCTCTAAATTTGTGACACGACTTTACCAGCCGAATGCAGCTGACAGAGTTCCCGGTTGGGCCGATAGGGGCGCCGCGTCGCTGGCTTCTCTCTCGTACGTCCATCCAAAGAGAAGATTTGTAGGTCTACCCACCCGACTCCGACCAGACTGCTATGCTTATATTCGCCGCTATGATTTTGAGCGCTGGCGACGTGTATATGATCTCCGCTACCGAGAGCGAAGCACTCTGGGCTCTTCCGACCAATCAGGAGCGAGGGAAACGACCGTTTTTGTCTTTTTTGTTTTGTTTGCGCTCGCTCGTCCCGCTCGTCACTCCAAGTTTTCAAACCGCTCCGCGCCTGCTGAAATCGAAAGTGCGGATTTTACGGCAGCAGTACGGTGCAACGCTGCTGCGCGCTTATAATAATTAGAGACGTACGTCTCTAATTTGACAGAGATTCTGCCGAGTGTGTTGCGTGCCTCATGACGGCGTACTACGGAGTCTACAGCGCGGCGAAGTGGTGTAACAATTCTTCAAAAGAACTCAGGGAGTGCTCATTCTTGCGGTTTCCAACAGACGACGCAGGTGAACACTCTATATCAAACTTTTTTCTGTCAGCGTTCGAAACTTCGATCATTCCACTGGAGCATCAAAATGGATTGCGTATTCAAATCGCCAGGACTTTGGGAAGCCTGCCCGGCTTGCCGACGAGCAAGCTGCGCCAGCGTCGTTTGTGCAGCGAACACTTCGGCGCTACCGCGTTTGCAAGCTGTTGGAAGATTCGTTTGTGGAAAAACGCGTGCTTCACGCGTTCTTGTTACGAATCCGCTGCTTCAAGGACTTGTTCCTCCAGGTGAGTTGCTGTCAGAGCAATCTTCAGGTAACTTGACAGCTTCGTTTTATATCTTGGATAGAGTACCGAAAAACACCTACAGTCAGAGATGTAGTCACTCCAAAACAGTAGTTGTTTTCTTTCTCTCTTAATTGCATTGCCTATTAGCGAAGTAC
>JAZHYW010049042.1:0-18319 GCA_037355805.1 Ixodes ricinus | reverse complement strand
CCGGTGACTCGCTTCGGTTCTCGCCGCAACGCAGTCAAACGCACTCAAACGCAAGTGTGTGAACCGGCCTTAAGATAATCTGACCTCTTATCCTGGACTTCTGCTTACCGAGATGCTGGCCTTGAGGCAGATGAGCTGCTCTGCAAACCCGCTTGGCTCCATGGTGGAGCGCCTCTCCAACGGGCAGATGGACGACGCCCCACAAAAAGTCTGCTTCGGCCCTTCACCTGAGGAAAGAGCGGTTCTGTTTTGACTACACGAATTTATTACGTCTTTTTAAATGCGTTAGCATTTATTGCCCTGTTGCGTGCAGCCGTTCTTTCGTTGGATCAGTCGTGGTTTGGACTGGATCGGTTTCGTGAGGCCGCGGCGCGGTTCACGCCATGCTCTTTTCGCTCCGTTTACTCGCCCGTTACGTAATCGTTCCCTCTTACCTAAGAGGAAACACATACTTCTCGTTCGCTTCCAAAGACACGCCGCTGTTGACTGAGCACTCCTCCCCGGACGTAGGCATATGGCTTCGTTTCTCCAGTATGCGCAACGCACGCGACAACGTAAGACCGAGTCGCAGCGACGACGCCGCTTGCGCGAAACCGCCGACACCCGGCGGGAAAGATTAGCTCTTCGAAGACAGCAATATGCAGACCGTAGGTGGCGATCGAGGGAAGCTGTGGCGACTTCATCCAAAAACAGCCGACGCCCGGGAGAACAGACTATAGCTATCTGAAGACAACAAACCCCTGCGCTAAATGCTAACGCATTTCGTCGTGAATCAGCGTAGCAACAGTGGCGATTTCGGCATCATTTTTTCTACGTTGAACCAGTTTATATTGAATTAGAACGCATTTGACGAGACTGTGTGTAAACGCGTAAAAACATGCGGCCTGGTTTAAGTTTCCCACGGAAACCACTCGGTGGACCATAGACGAGCCCCGATGTGCAGTTTCGTTTAGGTTGGGCTTAACAACTGACAAGTATATTTAAACACGGGATATACTTTAACCATCAGTAATAACTTTCTTTTTGAAAAAAAAAATCTCTATATTCTACGCTCATTTGTTGTCACGTGACACGTTACAAGTTCTCGTAAACTGCCACCGATTTCGTGTGTGTGTGTGCGTGTGTGTGTAGTGTGCGCGCGCGCGCGCGTGTGTGTGTGTGTGTGTACGTGCCGGGTATTTTCCAAACGCCGTATCTTCGAACAATCGAGCATCTTGAGCACGCGCTCTTGTCTGTCCTACAAGGTCGACGCCGATAAGCCGATTTCCCAAGCGAGAGGAAAGGGAAGCCATTCGTGGTATTCTTGTTTGAACTTCCCTTCCGGTATAACACACAGGCGACATTCCCTCGTACTCTTTTATTGCCTCCGTTGCTCACTGTCCTTCGAAGCGAAGGCGTCTGTGGGACGGGCTTCGAGTGAATGAACTTCGTCAATGAATGCTGTAGAACCGAGTAAGAACCGAGTCGGGCTGCGTCCGCTCCGCGACACACAAGGTACACATTTATCGCATCTGCCGCTATATATTCTGAGTGCACATAATTTTATTCCGGAACATTTTTGCCTTTTTTTTTCAAGGGCCGCCCCCCCTCCCCCCTTCCCCCGCGGCCCTCGAAAAAAAAAAAAAAAAGGGGGGGGGTTCGTTAAGGATTGCAGTTTGGGCTGTCGCATCTCGCACCCTCTAAACATTTAGTATGCTCAAAACGAGAAATGTACAATATAACTAGGTTCCGCGTTTTCGGTTTTTATTTGTTCAAAATTCGGCGTACTTTTTTCGGTGTTTATTTTAAAACTCAATTTTCGGGTTTTTTCGGTGTATATTTATTCCCAAAAAGGTTTACCTTTTTTTTTTCGGTGAATATGAAATAAACACCATCGGACACCGGATCAGATGATCCCTGTAGCTGTGATATTTGTGATCACTCAAAGAATAACGGCACATATACATACGTGGTCTTCGCTACAACTTCCGTCAGGACACACCTCAAAATCGCGGAATTCGCGGGCATAATCTTCAGCGCGCTTCTTTTCCTTCCTATTCTGACGACGTGACCGTCTGAGGTGATGACCGTACAAGACCCAGTGGAATGGCAAAAAAATAATCCATTGTATTTATGTTCTCTATTAGAGGGAAGTTTGAGAGAGGGTGTTAAGAAAGGTCTTAATTAACGGCTTTCCTCGATGTCCTCTGAAGTGCAGCAAGCGAAAAACCTTACACTAGCCCACATCCGAACTTTTTTTTTAGGACCGGGAACTTGGCACACTAAGCTCGATGACAGAAAGGACACAGATGTCCGGCGAAGGCCAATCCAAGACCTCTTTTGTTGCATGTTGAACCTTGGAAGAGGGCAATCACGAAGACGTCACACAATGTCGAACCTTGCAAAGCCCTCTCTCCACCACCTCTCTCTCACCCCCACCCACCTCGACGCGGCCCTAAAAACGGTTAAAACCGAATTTTCGAAAACGGATTAGACATACTTTTATTGGTTTTCATCGCTTTAAACCGAAAACGCGGAACCTTCAGACTGACCTTTTTCGGTTAAAACCGAATTTCCGAAAATGAATTCGGCGTACTTTTATCGGTTTTTATCGGTTTAAGCCGAAAAGTCGGAACACTAAACATAACCCACTTTTCACGATTAAAGAAATATATATAATCATGAATAAAACATAATCACGTTTTTTAATTTTTTTATACTGAAATTGAATGCCATGTAGTAATTAGGCACTTAAAATGCTTTGCCTTGTATCCTGCTAGCACCGTTAGCTGCTACTGTTTTCTAGTTACAATCGGTTGATTACGGTTTACAGATTTGTTTTGTTGCTAACTTAATGTTATTTTAGGTGCAGATTTTCTTCGTTTAAACAGTGAACAAACTGCAAACGCGTTCGCGAAAAGAGCGTAGGGCTTTCATTTTCTAAGAAACTCGCTCACAATCGAACAGGAACTCTGAAGGTCGTTATATGGTTTGCCCTTACGCGCATTGCGTTACTTTACTTATCGCGTCCCCCAAGGCAAAATAAAAGATAAAAAAACCTGAAGCAGCGCATAAAATATCTATAAAAAAGGCAGACAATGCACACACTCAGAAACAAAAGGACTCGCTCGGTACCTGCCCTCTTTCTGCCTTTCGTTTTACCCGAGTCTCGGCAGGATTACCGTCGGACTATTCACCGCTTCGTCCGGAGATACCCGTGGGCCCTGCATCATGCATACAACCTCGAGTGCCGGCGACTTTTGTTTTCGTCCTCTTACAAACCTGGCTTCGAATCGGATACGGCCGGTTTCTCCTATCACGGTGGTTAGCGAGAGATTATAGCCTGTCAACCTCGCCGATAGAGGTTCGCCTGTGGGCAACGAGCCAACCGAAATTGCTAGTTGTCTATAGACCGATCTCACCAGCCAGTTCCGACTACGCCACCGCTGCCGCAATGCACTATGGGAACTTCAGTCTTTCTGCACGTGCGACAACCCGTGCGACGACCTCTGCGTGTGTGGAACGCATGACGGCACGAGCTGTCGCATGCACGGCCGTCTGCATCTTGTCAACTAAATTTGTGGTGGCGGCGTCACGCATGCGCCGAACGCTTCGCGAAATCGGTCTATTCGTTGAACAAGAGAAAAAAAGATCTTGCTTTTGAGTACGGTAGCGTGCGGGGGGTGATAAGCAACTAACATGAACGCGACGGGCACGTCGGCTGTTCTTTCGTATACGCCGATTACGACGGATTCGCCGGGGAGCCAACGTCTCGTATATCGTGAAACGAGTGATAACAGGATCGTCTCGGCATTGTTTTAGTCGTAGGGCTGAGTCAGCTGTGTTTCAAAATAATCGGAGAGCTTTCAGAGATGCAGTTGCGATATGCTCGGATGTTTCTAAAGAAAAAAAGAAAGAAAAAAGAGTTTCGGAATGTCGTTTTTATCTCCTGGAATTGTTCCACCATCAACCGGTATGGAGCACTTACAATTACTGCACGAAGACAGGAGGGCGCAGCAACAAAACGGCTCGTAATTTGCGAAAGTCCGATCCATAGACTCGTTCGATTTACCTACACAGATGCAGACAAATTTAGGGCCGTGCACTTCCGGTGTATGTATTCAGATTCGACCGGAAGCCCTACACTTTTCTGCACCGGCACAGGAGGGGCAGGCAAAACCGAACGAGCCTACAGTGTGCAGACGATGAAATGGGAATAAAAGTCCCCGACTGTACTACGCTTCACCGTATGTCTGACAGTATAGTCGAGGCTAGACTTCCTGTCTAGGCTCTAGTCAAGGCTAGATCACATGCAAGTACACAGACATTCTAAATGCGTGAGGTCACTGTGGTTGATTGGTTTAGCTGATAGCACAGAAGCAGAAGGGTAACAAATGCCGTAACGCTGTACTTTTGTCTGCTTGCTTGTAGCGTTGGGTATAATTCCTGGCCGTGTAACCGACAAATCAAGTTACTGATCAAGTATAAATTATAGTATTGCGCTCTTACCCGTGCGCATCCGACACACGATTAGATACATTCCGCGTCGCGGTTGCGGATATGAAACTACTACGAAAATTCAACCGTTCACAGGCATCGGTCGTGATTCTTGGTGGTTGTCCCAAAATCTCGGGAACGAGACTCGAGATTTCTCGCTTTCCCGCCGGATAAACCGACTTTCTGTTGCATTTTCCGACGAGAGTGCGCGTGCACGCCTTTTGGCGTTCATGCACGCGACCCCGTACCTTTGACTTCTATAGACAAAAATAGTTGTCCATGAGTATAGTGCCATAGCCTCCTCTGTTGTCACAGAGCCAGGCAGTTCGACGACGGAGCCATAGAGTGCCCGGTCGCAGATTTGGAGCGAGAGGATCTGGTAGCACGGAACATCAAAGAACCATTTCTCGTGGAACCTGGACGTCAGCGCACAGCTTTTGCAGCGGCGAGGATTCGAAACACACTTGTTCGCCCGGGAAAAGTGTGTTTCGGCGTTTCGCCGCATTGGGGCGCCAGTCACGTGGCTCTCCTCTCCCATCCGTAGTCTGCCGCTCCACCTTTTCCATTTCGGCGGCCGCTTTGTCACTATATAGGCTGTTAGAGGCAGAGGTATTGAGCCGCACGTCCGGGAGCTATCCATGCTCGTGACGACGACCATTCCCCGAAGTGGAAGCAACCCAGGGGTCCAGTGGAGGTGGGAGAATTGCGTAACGTAACGAACGGTTTAATTACATGGTTGCGATACAGTCGTCGAAATCCAAGAGAGAGTCTCCTGAGCAGCGCTCGCGCTCCGCCTTATATAGGGTCCGTCTTTCTCCCTCACTCCTCGCCAGGGCAGCAGGATGCGACAGCAGCAACCTCGCCGTCGAGTGCGTCGTAGCAAAGTCCGCCGCGTCGTAGCCAGAAGTGCGTCGTAGCCATGGTCCTCCGCAATTAAGGTCATGCCTCTCTCCCTTTCCTGAGCGCGCCAAGCCCCACGCACGCACACACGTCCTGTTGACGTCAGCGGACTCGTCGAGAACCTGTCTCCGCAGTTGAGGTCCGGCCTCTCTGCCCCTTCCGGAGCGCACTCAAGCCGCACGCACGCACACACGTCCCGTTGACGTCACGTGCGCGTGAGACCTGTCCCGCAGGCGCAGACACGTAGCCGCCGGATTCTGTACTCCTCAGAGACTCCTTTCGCATAGTGCACCGTCCTGCAGGCGACGTTCCCGGACAGATCATGACTCGTGCTTCGCCGCGTTGAAACTCGGTAGAGGTCGCCGAGGCAGCATTCGTAACAAGGCTTTGTCACACGTAGGAGCCCATGATAGAACGAAGCATGCGACTGGCTGCCGGCATGATGTCTGCTCGTGCAGACAAGCCCGTGCAATGCATAGCTTGGCAAAGCTACGTTCACGCGCGAGCTGCAGTGCTTGCACGCATGGCGTCTGGTCTGGAGCGCCTTCTCGCGCATTGTCTAATAAAGGGCACAGCAGGCGCTTATGAAGTTACGAGCTGTCTCGTGCCGTCTGATTCGAAACATCGACGATCAGTTTGTTTTACATTATTTGGCATCAAGCAAAAACAATCTGGCAAAGCATAAATAAGCGGTCGAGAAATGGCCCGCTGTAGGAGCTCGCATCAGAAATCCTATCGTTTTTCTGAACTCCGTGACGAGAATACGCGGCGAACGACCGACGAACTTCGCCCGGCGGCCTCATGCCAACACAAGAGTCACTGTTCCACGCGCAGAGAGAATGCCGCCGGGTGAAATTCGTGCCTTTTCTTTTCCATGAAGCCCAGGTTTCTGACGAGGCCATGGAGCGTTCCTGCGTAAAAAGCTGTAATGTTTTAACTGTTCGGACGCGCGCGCGCGCCCGAACACTTGTGACATTACATCTCTCCCCTCTCTCTCTCTCTCTCTCTCGCGTATGTTTGGACGCAGACACACGCACGCACGCACGCGGAGAGAGAGAGAGAGAGTTGGGACCCGGTAGACGTTTTGTCTCCCATTCCCATGTATTGTTTAATAGAAATGTCCGAAATGTCGGGGGGTTGACCAGTTCGTCGCGTAAACTTCAGCGTGTCGACTCTCGTAGCCAGCAGCGCAGTTTGCTCTGGGAGATGATCAAGCACTTGAGCACGAGCCTGTCGGAAGTTCGTTATCGGTCTTTAGTGCACACACTCTGCTTAGATATGCAAACTGATATCGGGGGCCAATCAGTGGTGTGATCGATCGGCTCAGCTTTAAAAGTCCTCGTAACTGTCATTCTGCCAGGATAAGCAGCACCTCTTATCGATTCCTGGAAGCGAAACGCACGCCGACTGCCCGGACCATTGAAACCAGACAATGTAATATATCGCTCACGTAGGAATTCGAAGAGCCCTTGACGTAGATCGCGCAGTGTGGAATCTCTTGCGTGGCCGATTACGACCACGCGCACTGTTGACGGTGTTAGCGGGCGCATAATGGACGATAGCTATTTCCGATTACTTTTGTACACCATGTGCCGCGGGATACTGGAAGGAAAACGTACGATGCTTGCTTGAGCTTTCAGCGGAATCCTACTATAGTCTGACGAGGGCGCAAATTTGGATAGAACCAAACACTAAAGCAACAAACTTTTTTGCCCCCCCCGCCCCTTCCCCCCCCCTTCTTTCCCCCTAAAAAGAGAATTTTTTTTTTTTGAGAGGAAGGGGGGGGGGCACTGTCTGCCAGTATGCAGCGCCGCCACTCATCTTTCCTGTCATGCGCCCCGAGTGGGTCTTTCATATCGTTAACTAAAGCGTTCACTGTTGTTATTAAAAAAAAAAAAGTAATCTTAGGCATGCTTTCTTTGCGCAAGGGTAAATATATCTTATCACAGCTTGCGCGAAACTGGGTGCATTGGTGAATAGCTTAGCCACGCAGCCCTCCACTATCAAACGTCGTCGCTTCCGATTTCTCCCCAACCTAATTCGCCAAATGCGACATGTCAAGGAGCCTCGCGTTGGTATCACAGGGTCATCGCATCCCACTCGTTATGAAGGAGAGCTCTCGCGCTTCGGGTAAATCTCGCCGACGGGCAGTCGGCATTGTCGGCATTTGGACCAATCGTAAGGCTTCAAATGTTTGTCCTAAAAAGTTTCGATATTACGAGAGCTGAGAACGTCATTCAGAACTAGACTGGAACGGCTGAGTCCTAGTTGAACAATTCTGTAGCACTACGACTACCACTGCTGCGCTTATACTCGCCGTCAACTATTTTGTGCTGTTGTCAAGGCTATCGTAGTTTCCCAAGGGCTCCAACTCTGTCAAAGAGTTCCTCGAGCGCATGCCACTCAGACACAATGTAGGAAGCCATGAACGTGGAAGTTACGCTAGCCTCGACGACGTAGCGGAAAATAGTTGCTGCATCGCACTGGATTGCATTTCCGCATTGGTGACACATAGACACACTACAGTGTTAGATGAAGGCAGACAGACTGACTTCGTGTCGTATAAACGCGTGTACAACAAATCTGACTCAAATAATAAGCGATCGGTAAAATATATTAGACTTCTGCGCGTTTTTCGGCCCGGGTAAATCGACTATGCATCGCAGAAAGTTAAACTCCTCGAGAATGTGACGCTAGTGATTGGAATAGAACGCAAAAGTTTTGACGTTATACCTGGATCAAAAGATAATAAAGAAAAAAATCCTTTATAAGCCGATGTCCACTTAACCCTCTGATATCGTCAAAGCGAGAAATTACATTGTGGGCGCCTGTGGCATTAAACTTTAGTGAAAAACACTTCTCAGCAAAAAAGAAAACAATGTACTCTTTTTTTCCTGACAAGTGTTTTTCGCTGATATAAATTCCACAAGAAACCGCAACGCCAGATATTGTTTTGACGATATGATTCTGATGGCAAATTCCACTGGTCGCTTTGGAGCGTGCCGGGATCGACTTTTCTGGAACACGCCTATTTCACCGGGCTATCGGGATCGAGACGGACACGTTCCAATCGCGTCGGCTCATAGATCCAGGTTACGTCATGCTTTCCCGTTCTATCCAAACTGCTATCGTCACATTCTCACAGTTTGAGCTTTGTGCGATGCATAGTTCATTTAGCAGGGCCGAAAAACACTGTTCTTTTTTCTGGGGAGATCTCTGTACATCGCGTCCAAGGCTATCTTGGAAGGATGACACGTACCGTCTTGGCTGTGTATAATAAGCTTCATTCGTCTCCGAAACAATACCGAGTTGGATACAATTGTAGTAAACATAGTTGTCTTCTTTTGTCGTTTTTCTCAATATAATTCAGCTCCTTCCTCACAAAAATATCATTTTGTATAAATGCCTAGTCTGTTCATAATAGAGTACGCGTCATTAGTATGGGATCCCTGCCATCAAATGATCACTGCGTTGCAGGGCTGGGCAGTTTCGCGATGCAAACGTATCGCAATAGTACCTCTGAGATACTTTTGCGTATCCGTATCTCTAACGAGATGCAATTAGAGCATGTATTTGTACCCCAAAAGTGAAGTAGATTTGCGATGTATTGAATGTACCGCGATACTGTGCCACGCTAATGTACTCTCGTCACACTTGATGTCGAACATCAGCGAAAAAACAGCAGCATAAGATCTTCCCACAAAGCTCTATACCCTTTCCATTTAGCTGAGGAAACGCTGGAAAGGAGGGGAGTGGAGAAGAGAAAATCGCCAACCATGGACAGTGGAGAGCTTGTAAAAGGAGCTTTTCTTCCTCTTGTGTCTAAACAGGTTCCGTGAAGACTGTCTGTAAGGTGCCTTAGTGCACATACGTTTGTTTTTGTTGTTCAAAATCCCCGCCCCGGGTGGCTCAGAAGCACTTCATAACAGTTTGAAACATAGGTTCACAGTAAAATAAAGATTCACTGTGGAAAGACGTCCGTTTCTAAAGCCTGGCAGGCAGTTGCTGGCCTCCAGTATGCGTGTGTGTCACTGAAGGCGAGGTGTTAATAACGGCATTCAGGATGGTAGCTGTGAATAGATGAAGCGTTAGAGGTAACCGGATGTGCATAAACCGAGACAGAGACGAACACAAGCACTACTTTTAGCATTCGCTACGAACAGCACACCCAACTCCTGCCAACATTTGTGAGAAAAAAAATATTATACATCTTTATTTTGGGATACTTTTTCTGCCGTTTTCGCACAAGTATCTCGGGGATATCCCGGTACACAAAAGACAAATGTATCTCAGTATCTGTATCTTTGCCTTAAAATACATTTGTCTCTGTATTTGTTTTCTTGAATACTTTTCGAGTGTATTTCTTCACGGCCCCGACATTGGAAACTGGGCAGCTCGCTTCATCCTGATTATCATCGTACGGCCAGTGAAACTAACTTTGTCTTCCCGCCGTAAAAATGTGCGTTTGTTTTTTCTACAAGCTTTGTCGTCATAATTCATTCCTCCGCCCCAGACTCATCCTTGAACCGTCTCATTGCTCAGGTCGTCTCGATCACATTTATAAGGTTGGCATACCAAGCCTTACACTCGCCCATTCGACATCTCATGTATTCCTCGAACATCACATGACTGGAACCACCTTCCAGCTTCCTTGGCTGCAATCGGTGATGTTGCTCTTTTTGAACAAACTCAGTTTACCCTTAGTTCATTTAATTGCCATCTTTTCTCGTGCGTTCACTCCTCTCTGTAATGTAGCTTGTACCTTGAGAGTCAATAAATAAATAAATGAATTTTCAAACTGAAATCCGTCACCGCCCTTCTTGCAACGCCATAAAATCACGGATGAGTATTGGAACGGAGGAAATCATGCCTCAACCCTTTGCGCGTGGTAATAAAGTTGTCGCACACGATTTCTCTAAAAAGGTAAACATCGCCATTTTATCAATGGCGGGAGTAAAATACGCGGTTTTCCGGTTCATTTCGTCATTAAACGTTTTCACTGAAATATACATACACTACAAGTAACGGTAAAAATAGAAAAGGAAAAAAATCTAAACTTTCTTTGGAAGCTTTATGGATCGAGTTTTACTTCCCAAGGCTCTTAGCAACACAAAACTCGAAAGAAAAAAAGTTTAGATTTTTTTCCTTTTCATTTTACCGTTTCTTGCTAGTATATCTATTCTTCAGTGAAAGCGTTAATGACGAAATAAGCGGAAAACCTCCGGCAATGTTTACCTTTTTGACCATTGTGCAACTGCTATTTACCACGCGCAGAAATTTGAACATGATTTCCTCGGTCACCAGCCAATTTGGCCTACGCCACCGCTGCCGCAGCGGGGACTTAGTCTTTTTGCACGTGTGTTAACCTCGCTTCGGTACTGCGCGTGTCGCTACGGGTACGAGCCATTCACGTGCAGCTGCCTCAGGAAAAAATAAAGTTATGGCGGCGTCCACGCATGCTATGCGCCAGACGCTGACGAGATCGGTCTATATCCGTGACAGCGTTACCTTAGTTTCAATTTTTATTCATTGACCTCTCAAGGTACAAGCTATCGCAGAAGTGGAAGATGACGCAAGATGGCAATTAAATGAACTAGGGTAAGAAGAGTTTGTTTAAAGAATCACCGATTGCAGCAAAGGGCTGGAATGTGGTTCCATTCATGTGATGTTATGAGATCGAGATGGGCGAGTGCAAGGCTTAAATTTGGTATGCTAACTTGCTAAATCGAGACGATTTTAACAATGAACTGATTCAGAATAGTCTGGGGTGACAAAAGCACTGTAAAACAAACACTTATTTTGACGCGCATTAAAGTTAACCACTGGCAAATACAATGATAATCAAGGATGTGAAAACTTGCCAATTTCCAATGTCAGGACAATATATAGCGAAAAATATTCAAAAGAAAACAAATACAAGACTAGATGTATTTTAGAGCAAGATACAAATACTGGATACATTTGAATGCTGGGATATCCCAGATACTTCTGCGAAAACAGCAGAAAATATCCCAAAAATAAGATATATAATTTTTTTCCACAAATGTTAGCTGAAGTTAAAGATTATTGCTGATTCGTAGCAGATACTAAAAGTAGCGCTTGTGTTCGTCTTTGTCTCGGTTGCTCACATCAATTTACCTCCCCTAGCCTTCATCTATTCACAGCTGCAAAATCCCTGAATATAAGACACCTCGCCTTCTTGACACACAGGCCAGCAACGGCATCTTCCACAGTGATCTTATTTTACTGAACCTATGTTTCAAACTGTTATGAGTGCTTCTGAGCCCCCGGGGCGGGATTTTTTAACAACAAAAACAAACGTATATGTCTACTAAAGTAGCGGTCTTCGGAACTATTTAGACAGAAGAAAACTCCTTTTAAGCTCTCCACTGTCCATGGTTGGCGATTTCTCTTCTCCACTCCCTCCTTTCAAGCGTTTCCCTAGCTAAATAGAGAAAGTGGGAAGATCTTATGCCTTGTTTTTTCGCTGATATTCGACATCAAAAGTGTGACGAAGATTTGTGCGTGGCGCAACGTCGCGGTACATTGCAAATCTCACTTCTTTTGGGGTAAATACATGTCTAATTGCATCTCGTTAAGAGTGCAGATATAAATTGTCTCAGAAAATTACTATTGCGATACGTTTGCATCGCCAACTGCCCAGCCCTCATTGTCTTTGAATCTGACATATATTATGAACAGACTAAACATTTATAAAATGATATTTTTGAAAATTTTTTTTTTGAATTATATTGAGAAAAACATTAAAAGCGAAGACAATATGATTTATACAATTGTAATCCAACTCATTATTGTTTCGGAAGTCTTATTATACACAGCCAAAAAGACAGTACGTCAATCCCTTCCAAGATTAACGCTTGGATGAAAAAAAAATTGTTTTTCGGCCGTATAAATATCGCACAAAGAAAACTGTATGAAGATGTGACAACGAATTTGGATAGAACGGGAAAATAACCTAGTCACATGAGCCGACGATTAGATATGTCCGTCTCGATCCCGATGGCCAATTGAAATGGAACGTGTTCAAAGAGTCGATCTACAAAGCTGACAGTGGAATTGCCATCAAGTCGATATCGCGTCAAAACAATATCTGGCGTTGCGGTTTCTTGTGGAATTTCGAAAACTGTCGGGAAAAGGGCGTGATTTCTTTTGCTGAAGTACATTTTTCACCCCAAAGTTTAATGCCACAGCACCCACAATCTCATTCTCAGCGGCAATCTGGAAGTTAAGTGGACATCAAACTATAAAGTTTTTGCTATGCGCAGTCAGACATAACGTCAAGACGCGTTCTATTCAATCACTAGCGTCACATTCCTCGGGAGTTCTTTCTGCGATGCATAGTCATTACCCAGGCCAAGCGCGCGAAATCTAATACACCCGTCGGCAATTATTTGAGTCAGACTGTTAGCGCGCGTTGCCACGGTCAGTCGCAATCTGCAACAAATCTGGCCTTTGTAGTGTAATATGTGTCACGAATGCGGAAATGTAATCCGTTAGTCGGCAGCTTCGCGCCCGTCGCCGGGCTAGCGGCCTCCCCTGTCTTTCCTGTCTGAGTGGCAATGCGCTCGAATGCTGACAGAGTTAGGCCACAATAACTATGACTGTAACAAGCGGCAGTGTATCATGCAAGTAACTAGAACTCAGCAGATTCAATCTGTCATTTGACTGAAACCTTTACGTTGGTCAGAGTACCGATGCCCGTCTGCAACGGCGAGGTGGTGTGATCTACGCGAATGCAGTATGTGCGTTGTGGTGAAGTCGACATTTTGATAGTGGGCTTTGCGTGAACCAATGCGCAGTTCGCGAAACTGTGATGCATCGCGCGAAGCGTATTCGTTACTTTTAATGGCTGGCGGTACTGGTGCGGAAGACGCTGCGGGAACGATGAGTGGCGGCGCTGCACTGGCCTGGACAGTACTTATTCCTCCTCGAAAAGGTCTCTTTGCGCGGGGAAGAAGGGGGGGGGCGCGGTGGTTCTATCATCAGACATAGTAAGTTCAGCTGAAAGCTCAGGCAAGCGTCGTACGTTTTTCCTTCCAGTATCCCGTAATCGTCCATTATGCCGTCGAACATTAACGTGACAATCGGCGCCGCAGAGATTCCACGCCAAAATTCTTCAGTTCCTCACGTGGCGATCTCTGTCTGGTCAATGTCAGACGGTCGGCGTGCGTTTCGCGCCAGCAGAGCTGGGCGCAAAGCCAATTCAATTGAATCGGGTTACCGTAGCTAAACAGGTGTGTGAGCTTTCCGGTAAGTCATTCCCAGGTACAGGCCGCTGCTGGCTACGAATCTCCCATTTCTCAAACAATACATGGAATGGAGCTTCGTCTACCCGTCAAGCTCCTCTCGTGCGTGCGTACTGCAAACGCGAGAGGAAGATGGGAATATTCAGACGCGCGCTCATCAAACTGTACAGGAACCTCGTCGAAACCTGGGCTTCAATGGAAAAGGCACAGACGGCGGCATTCTTCTTCAAGTGTGACTCTTGTGATGAAGATTTTATCGAAATTCATCATTCGTTCTGTCTCATCGCAGTTCAAACGTAGGCAGGCCATTCTCGGCCGCTTGTATCAACCTTGGTATATATAATGTAGGCATTTTAGTCGTCATGTCGAAACGGCACGAACATGTAACTTACCTCTTTGTGCCATATAGTAATGGCAACAACTGGCGCTACACAGCCGCATTGCGCGAAATAACTGCCAGCTTTGTTGCGGAAACTTAATGCGCGAGCAGGCGGCGACTGATATGCTGACCTATGGGCTCTATAACCTTGTTGAAGTATCGACTTCAGCAGGACAACGGCAAACAGTGCTGATCTGGGAACGTCGCCTGCGACGAACTGCGGCGATGGGCTCCCCTGCTGCAGGCGTCTCATGTCTGACGCTCCCGGCCCGTTTCTTCCCTGCTGGCGGATAATGTGCGTGCGTGGCGCGCTCAGGAAGGGAAGGGCGCTATGGGACCGTAACGCACTTCTGGCGCTGCGACGCGGCAATTTCCCACGACGCGCGGCGGCAGGTTGCTACTGCACCGAGGAAAACAGACTATAGGCGGAGCGCGAACGCTCAGGAGTTCTCTCAGCCCATGCTATTTACGTTAATTCCCCCACCTTCAGATTGCTCACTTCAGGAGATGGCCGTCGTCACAAACCGCTATCTAACAGCCCTATATAGTAACGAAGCGGCCGCCACAGAAGCGAAAGTGGAGCGGCAGATTTGGATGGGAGAGCCGACGACAATGCAGCGAGCACACTTTTCGGGCCAGTGAAATTGACAGTCTCGCCGCTGCGCCGCTGGCGTGGGTTCCCCTGAACCAACATTGTTCCCGTCTACAAATTCGCTCCAAATCTACGACCGGCACTCCTAATAAAATCATCGAACTGCACAATAATGACAGAGAACTATGGCACTTCTCATGGACACCTTATTTTGTCTATAGAAAAGTACGGGGCTCGACCATGAAGCATAGAGAACGATGCGCACTTCATCGGAAAATGCAACAAATTTGCAGGAAAACGAAATCTCGAGTCTCATTCCAGACTGGACAACCACCAAATTTGACCGATACCTAATGAACATTGGGCAATTTCATATCCGCAACTGCAGCGAATATAATCGTATGTCAGGTGAAGCACAATATACAATTTCTTGATCAATGTCGGCCACACGGCCGAAATTTACTACCCAACGCTAGCAAGCAGACAAATACGACGTTACGCTGTCCCCGTATACTATCAACTATTAGTAACCGCAGTGACCTCACGCAGTAATATGCTACATGTGATCTAGCTGCTGACTAGAACTGGAACGAAAGTCGCCTCGACACTGTCGGAGCACTCTGTGGCATATTTAGTCGAAATTTTTATTCCCATTTCATCGTCTGCACACTAACCATTTTGCCTACCTCTAATGCCGAGTACTCAGTCAGATCTGAATACATACCGGAATTTGTCTGCATCTAATATTATAGAACGAACTCGCAATTACAGGCCGTTGCTCGATACAGCTGTAGTGGGTACTCCAGCAGTGATGGTAAGGACAGGAGATAAAAACGACGTTTCAAACTCTTTTTCTTTCTTTTTTCTTTAAAATATCACAACCATCTGAAACCATTGAACAGGCAATACGATAAAATTTAATGCAGTTTGATCTTATCACTCGTTTCACGGTATACAGACGTTATTATTGGCGGCAATACGAAAGAACAGCCGACGTGCCGTCGCGTTCATGTGGACCTTATCACCCCGCGCATACCACTCAAAGCAGGATATTTTTCTTGTTCAACGAGATAGACCCACTGTTCTTGGCGTCGGCGCATGCATTGACGCCGCCACCACTGACAGTTGACAAGTGCGAAGACGGCCTGTGCATCTGCAGCTCTGCCGTCGTTCCCGCACGCAGGAGTCGTCGCGCGGTTGTCACGCATTATGCAAGCGGAGTTCCAGCAATTCACCGGTGCGGCAGCGTAATAGCCGCTGGTGATATAAACAGCTAACTATTTCGGTTGGCTCGACGAATCAGATTATAATCGCAACCACATGATAGGAAAACGGCAGATGCCAGCCAATTCGAAGCGGAACATAAGGACGAGAAGCAGGTATATGCATGTGCAGAAGTACGGAAACGTGAATATCGACGATACCGGCAGGCGAAGAGGGCAATCACCCCCATTTCTGGAAATCGCAATGCCTTTCTGGAACAATGACACATGCGCTTGCTTCTATCTTTATTTTGCCTTGAGATAACGCAGTAAATAAAGTAACGCAATGCCCGTAAGCCAAACCATAACGGCCTTCGAGATTCCTCGTGACGAGTTTCTTGGAAAATGAAGCCCTTCTTTTCGAACGCGTTGCAATTCACTGTTTAAACTTGAAGAGATCTACTTCAAAACCTGGGATTAGCAACAAAACAAATCTGTAGATATGATCAACTGTTGTAACTAAGTAAGCGGTGCTAACTGAGATACAAGGTAACATTTTAATTCTAATGCAATGACGTTCAATTTCAGTATAAAGATTAGGCTGTGATTATCGACATTCTGAATATACACCAACAGTCGTGGTAATTTAGTGTTCCATTTTCGGTTTGAAGATAGAGACAGAAATTACGCCGGAGATTCAGCGCGGAATCGGACAGCAGGTCGATCTGAAGGTTCCGCGTTTTCAGTTTAACGATGGCGGCATTTTCAGGGTCGGACAACCGTTTTTTAAGACCTGTCGAGGTGAGATGATGATGGAAGTAGGTTACCGACGTGTCTTTGACATTCCGTGTTGCTATAACCAAGGTTCGAGCATGCAACAAAGCCAGCTGAATATCATATCGAATAGTACTTGGTCCAGTCTATAAAAGAGTTCGGATGTGGGCTAATCATGGAACTCGCTTAACACTCAGGACATCGAAGAATAGGACCTTTCTTATATCATCTAATAGAGAACATGCGTATACACTGAGACCTGCGAGTCATCACCTCAGACGATCGCATCGTAGAATAGGAAAAGCGTTATGCCCGCATTCCACGATTTTTGGGTGTCATAATCTGACGGAGAGTATAGCAGACACGCTCTTTGGTGATCACAAATCGCTCCTGGCGTCATCTGATCCGGTAATCCCACATTTCATATTCACCGAAGCTGCCCCCAGAGCCTAAATATACACCGAAAAACAGCAAAACCAAACACCGAAAAAAACGCCATTACAATGCGCGAGAACCGGACATTGCATTTCTCGTTTTGAAAACCGACAACGAACCCCCCCCTTTTTTCTTTTTTTTTTCGAGAGCGCGAGCAAAAAAAAACAAATGTTCAGATAAAACAATATTATAGCGATAAGTCTACGCTAATGTCGCGGAGACGACAACCAATGCGACATATCATTGATGACGAGTTCATTCACTCCCATCCCACAATTTCGCTCGAGAGACTGAGCAACGGAGAACAGCAGAATACGAATTATTGAAGGGAGAAATTCAAACAGAGCTACGCTCTCGCTGGAAATCGATATCGACGTCGATAAGTTTAGGCTTGCGTGCTCATTGCGTTTAAACACGCACGCACACACGCGCGCATACGCAGATGTGGCAGGTGGAAGCAACGTGTGCGCGTATTAGTATGGCATTTTTTCAAGGGAAGTTATTACTGATGGACAAAGTATCCCCGTCTGCTTGTCGGTGTTAACTGGGCTTTCTTATGTCCAGCGCAGTGTTCCGTGGGCCGCATCATTTTACGCGTTTACACGCAGTCTCGTCGATGCGTTCTGTATAGGCTGGTTCAACGTAGAAGATGATGCCAGATACCTGTTACTGCAGCTGTTCACGACGAGAATGCGTTAGCCCAACTGAAATTTGTTATAGTCTGTTCCCGGAGCGTCGGCTGTTTGGATGAGTCGTCGCGAAGCTCCCTCGCCTTACGGTCTACGTAACCTTGTCTTTCGAAGGGCTAATCTTTAAGCAGATTATCGGCGGTGGCTGCGTCGTCGCTGCGGCGATGCCCGTCGCGTGCGTTACGCATGCTGGAAGAAGTGAGCCATACCCGTCCGGGAAGGCGTGCTCGTCAGCGGCGTAATGACGAACGCGAAGATAATGTTCCCTCTTAAGGTAAAGAGGGGCTGTTACCGCAGACTGAACCCAGCGTCAGTCAGGCCACAGTCAGCGGGCCGACGCCTTGGGACAGTAAATGCTAACGCATTTAAAGACATGTCATGTGTAGTCACTCTTTCAGATGAAGGGCGAAACCTTTTTGTGGGACGTCGTCCATGCAGATACCGATTAAGCAGGTTTGCCTCAGGCCAGCTCGATGGCAAGGGTCAAGTAGAAGATCAGACCAATGCTAAGACCGGTTCACACACTTGCGTTTGAGTGCGTTTGACTGCGTTGCGGCGAGAACCGAAAGCGAGTCACCGGCACATCTGTGCTTCGTTTAAGCGTG
>JAZHYW010049041.1:0-12040 GCA_037355805.1 Ixodes ricinus | reverse complement strand
CCATTACAGAGGTCACGCACGAGCCCAGCTGCCTATTCGTTGTGGCGTGCCACGCTTTCTTTGCGCTGAACGCAGTCGTCGCTCTCTTTGTAGCTTTCCCCGTGGAAAGGAACCGGTGTCCGGGGGGCGACAGGCATGTAAACGACTGTATGTGCTGCTGTAGACTGCGTCGTTCGTGTGGTCATCGTCAGTTTTATCTGCGCTGTCCTTCCCGGTAATGGCCCAAACTAGGGAGCTTGGTACTGAAGTCTACCACTGGCACGAAACTCGGCTGCGTCAACGAAAGGTCGTGCTCGAATGGGGCTTGCTCAACGGGTTCTCGGAGAAGTGTGCTTCCCGGGTTGCATACTCCGCACCTCCTCCAGAAATGTCACAGGAGCAGAAGCGGCAAAAATCCCGTTTCAAACTGGAAGTTTAATGGGGGCGGCGAACTTGTGCCCAACACAATAAAGAACGAACAACGAGAAAGCAGAAAAGCGGGCCGCCATTTTGGGGAGTAACAGCAAGCGGTAGCGAGACCTACTTTACAATGTCACGCCCAGCTCTTTATCTTGTGTGAGTCGGAATCTCGAAAATTTGGCCCAGAAGGTTCGAGCGTCGAGCACTCGGGGCGAAAATGAACAGTCACTTCAGAGAACCAGAAAGTAGGTCGAAATAATGAAAGGTACATCCCGAACAATAATAATCACGAATCTTCTAGAAGTCCGTGACCGACCTTTCCCATCTTGGCCTCACGCGCGGCAACATTTTATGACTGTCATATATTCCCGGGGGAACATTGCGATGCTCGTTTTCAGTTGAAATTTTCATTTTAGTGCATGCGCCGAGGGGGTGACCACCAAGAAATTCGGAAATGAAACAATGTTAAATGATGAAGAACGAAGCTAATAACAAGAAATATGCAGTCTTATAAAACAAAAAAGTACGGGTGTGCGACTATTAATATTTTCGAATATGAATCGAATACGAATAGTTAGCTTCGAATATCCAATCGAATATCGAATAGTCGAAGGCAGGTGCATTTATTCGCAGCATTTTTATTTTCGCATGTCAAAACTGCAGTTGATTTTTAATTTTTTGATTAATGAACTGCAGAACTGCAGTTGATTTTTCTTAATGACAACTTGTAATCTTCCCTCACAACTAAGGTTTTCGTTCTTAGAAGTTTTCATTCTTGTTAACACCAGTCAGGCACTGGTGTTAACAAGAATACAACAAAAAAATGAAAATTCTCGCTCACGGAACTACAAAACGGTTTTCGAAAGGATCGTCGGCTTGATGACAACGTATTCATCCTGACGCAGTGCATAGAGATCTCGCGGGTGGAAAAGCGGAACCTCATCTGTTGCTTTCTAGACGTTGCTAAGGCATATGACAGTGTCCCCCATTCTTTGATGCTACAACAACTTCATCAGCTCAACATGCCTGAACCTTGGGTAGGCTTAATACAGCGACTATATGATGGCAATCACGTGATGGCAAAGTTCAACGGGGTCGCCTCTAATGACGTTCTGGTGTGCAGAGGACTACGTCAGGGCTGCCCGCTGTCACCTGTTCTTTACATGCTCTACACATGCGGTATAGAGAGAGCACTAGAACACACGGGCGTTGGCTTTTCCCTGCAACACACTCTACATGGAGACGTCGTCAGTTGGCGGCTTCCTGGACTTGCTTTTGCAGATGACATTGTCCTTATGGCTGATGACGTGTCAGACATGAATGTACTGCTCAACGCCTGTGAAACAGAAGCGGCTCGACTTCGACTACGGTTCAATGCCAAAAAGTCGGCAACTGTCCTTTTCTCCGGAGACATAGAGGGCCTTGAATCCCTTACCATTCAGAACGCTGCGCTCCCTGTTAGTACCAAGTACAAATACCTCGGGGTGACACTAACTGCTTCAGCAGATTATCTGGCAGAACACCACCAAAACCTCAAGACATCGGCACTGAGAAAGCGCAATGTGCTTCGTCGAAAGAGCCTGTGGAGCTGCGACCGTTATTTAACTACCCGAGAACTGTGGAAAGCTGTCGCTGTGCCAGGCCTCACTTTCGTCAATGCTGTTACATGTGTCCCCAGCGAAATTAGGGAATACCTTGAGCGACGGCAAAGAGAGATCGGGCGTCAGGCGCTGGGATGTCACGGGAGAGTGCCTAATCAACTTGTGCAAGGGGACCTTGGCTGGTCCTCGTTTGAGGCACGGGAGGCCAGCAGCAAGCTGGAGTATTACGCCCGACTGCGACATATGGACGGAGATCGCTGGGCACGAAGGGTTTTTATTTACATTCATTTAAAGAACCTACACACGACATGGAGGAGGCGTACCAATCGACTCGGGACAAAGTACGGCGCCTTCTCGATGAGCGACGAGCCCTCCACAAAGAAAGATTGGGTTGCGAAGGTGAGAGGACAGATTAACACCGCCGAGACGAATCGGTGGAGAGCCGACATGGAAGAACATTCCAGCATGCACCTATACGCGGCTTTCAAGACCAACATCGCTGCCGTCCGCTGGTGTGGAAACACACTGGGCAGCCGACTCCTTGCCGAGGCCCGCGGTGGTGCCTTACGCACCCGCATCTACAGGCAGCGGTACGATGTGAACGTGACCGAAACCGTGTGCAGTGCATGTGGTGAAGTAGAAGAAACTACCCAACACTTGCTCCTTGAGTGTCCGGCAATCGTACCTGCGACAGACGTCGGCACCCGCATTGAGCAGGCCCTCGGTTTTACGGAGGAGAACAAACATGTGATGTGCTCAAAGAGGAGGCTCGAGGCATGGTGGAAAGTCCACTCGTGATACTTCAGAGTGACTACGAACCATTTCTGACTTTCTAGTTCCTTTTATTTTCATTCTCTTTCTCTTTATCTTCTTTTATTTATTGGCATGTCTATTTTATAGACGCTCGTTAAAAAGAGCAATTGCCGCCAGAAATACATACATACATACATACATATATTCACATGGGAAGGACATCATTATAGAGGATATGTAGATATCCGCATCAACGACACGCTGTCTACGCAATGCCAAATGCGCTTCTTTGATGAACGCGTTCAGTACGATGGCAATGCATGGCAAACATGGCTCGACTTGTTCAGAACGCTGCTTTAAACCTTTTACTTTGAATGGAACAAAATGATAGTTGCCGTGGCAACAGAGGCCTATCTTTTGATCGCCTTGTAAGGATTTGGTTGTCTTGTACAGTATTCTTTCGATACTTTCTATCCTAAATTACTCGCAAAGCGCCACATTTATTCACCATCCTGTTGCCGCCGGATCTTTAGTGTATCGTTGAAACATGAATCTGAGGATGACCTTTGCAGCTAAACGAAGATAGCCAACGCGAACCCTTAATTGCTATCCGCTACCCTCATGAAGATGATACTTACGTACTTAATATTACTTTAAAGATAATTTAACACTTATGGAGGGGATTGAGATTGCTTATATCTTCCACCACATGAAACTGAGAATTCACAAAATAAACGAAATGACTTGTCTTGTCTATGCGCGCACTCAGCTGGTCAAAACAACAGAAAACATCGTTTACACAAATTATTCTAATAGTGCATGCGTGTCACTTACGTCCTCACTAGAAGAAGACTCTTACCGCACAAATACCGCGTTTGCTTTTAACAAAAACACTGAATTCATATATGCTGTCCCTCAAGAAGCCTAAGATATTTGCGTGCTAAACAATCAAACCGAATAGCGCGCTTGCTTTTGGTCATTGAAATCGCCCAAAGAAACTTAAGGAACATGTAGGTTCAAGTACAGAACGAGCGGGTTGGTAGGGATAATTAAACTTGAGGAAAAAACGAGAAGGGGACGGACATACACAAACTTCCAACCGGCGACAACATTTATTGACTCCAAGAGCTTGCTTAAATACAGGAAAAGGAAGGGGGTGAAAAGAAGGCGGAAAGGAGGAGCACTATGCCGTCAAGGGTACGTCGCTGTCGGGAACGTGGAGGGGAGAAAGCTCCGACTAAGAAATCTTATTTCTTTCCTCGAAAGGGCAACGGATGGGGGCCGATGTTGTCCTGGATCGACGTACGGCGAGGGCTTCTAGTATCTCCCGACCGAACCTCGAGGTGTGACCCCCGTTTTTTGTGAGTAGAGGGCAGGACGGCCGAGCAGGAAGTACATTCCGATGCGTGTTTGGCGATCGGGTGGTGAATAACCTCGGAGCCGCTGGAGACCGTCTTTTATCCTCGTTCGTGTGCTCTCTCAGGCAGTCGTTTAAGGGTCATTCCATGCCAAACGTCCCAGACATTGCGCTCGACCCCTTCCGATTTCTAAAAAAAAATTCATGGCCTTTTGCCCTAATGTCCGTAGCCATGCCCTGAAATATTTTTGGCGAAAAATATTTTTTGATGACGTGAGCGCGGTTTGAACTTTTAAAAACAGCGTAAAACTAGGCATCACTCAATAATTGATGAAAAATCAGCTATTTAGTGAAATACCTAGCAGTATTTTTTCTTATATTTGCACGGCTTTCGACTTACAATGTGGTTAAGCTTGTGAAGTTTTGTTTAATTTAAATATTTTTTAAAAAACTAAAAAAAAATGAAAATTTTAACATTTTTGTTATTTTATTAAAAAATATCTAACTGCTCCCGGGACTCAATATAACTTTTTACCGGCTGCCCTGCAGGTATATAATCTATAAAAAAAGTTTAAAACCGCTCAATAAAATATCTCGCAGTAAAAAAAAATCCTGAAGTTGCAAAAAAGTGCGTTTTGACGCATAAACAGCCGTCTATTTCACCCTGAGGTGGTCCAAGTAAAAATACAAAATATAGTGGGTTTGGAAGAACAATCGATAATCTTTTGATTCTGAAAGTTTAATCAAAGTAATTTTTGTTTAAAGCGAGAAAACAATTTTTGAAGTTGAGCTCTCGCACCACTACCCGGCGTCGCTTCTTAACGCCTCTTCGCCGCACGGCACGCCACCTGCGACGATAGCTGACGCGATTAGGTCCAAAGAAAGAACGGAGTTTTCTGCCGCTTCCCCTTGTCCGTCTTTCCGGCTGCAAGGGAAGAAACGGCGGGTATCGTGTAATCATCGTAGGTGCCGCCAGCGCGTAGCAATAGCAGGCCCGTTGTGTCCTTTGTACCCGAGGGCGGCTCGAAACGCGATGCGTAAACGAAGGGCGGCATCAGGCGACGTGGACTTCTCCATGCCATGTCAAAGGTCCCACGGCCACCTCCGATTCCTAAAATAAAATTGATGGCTCTTCACCGTAACGTTTGTGGTGCCTCTAACATATTTTTTTTTTTACGAAAAACAAATTTCATGGGGTGATGGCGGTTCGAACTAGTAAAAGGGGGTGGAACAACGACTCATTCAATAATTGATGAAAAGTAAGATTTTTTTTTTACGGAACACTGGAATATTTTTGCCTAAAACCCCTACGGTATTTGGACTGCTATGTAATAAGGATCATGGTCATGGAATTTGGTATGCTCGAAGCAGCTTTAAAAAAATAAGGAATATATGAGCATTTTAGCATATTTTTAGTTTTGCTACAAACTATGGCTTTGCTGCATGCGACTGTAAATACTCTTATTGACAGCCCTGTAGGTATACTGTACACAAAAAAAAGTTTCAGGCCGTACAACTAAATATCTTGCAGAAAAAAAATTGTGCAAAATTGCGTTTTGCCGTTTAAAGAGCCGTCAATTCTGCCTTGAGGTGGCCCAAAGAAAAATACGTAACATGGTGACTTCTGCAAAAGAGTTTATTTCCTTTTGTTCTTGAAAGCTTAATTAAAGTAATTTTGTTCTAAAGAGGAAAAAAACATTTTGAAGTTGAGCTTTCGCGCCGCAACCTGGCGTCGTTTCTTGCGTCTCTTCTCTGCACAGCCCGCCACCGTCGAGCCCGGCAAAGCGTGCGACGGTGTCACGGTGTGCGCACGCAGGTAGAAAGCGGGACCTCGAGTTGTCGGGTACATCTTGGTGGGAAGATGTTTTTTTTCTACTCTTGTTGCTTTATGGCTTTTCCTATTTTGACCGTTTTGCGCGGCTGTCCTCCTGTGGACTTTCCACTGTCTTGATATCAGCAAATGCTTAGCGCTGCCAGGTAAGAGCATCCACTAGTAAGCTAGCTGTTTCTTACGTACACATCGCAATCACTCTCTCTTCTCGACGTCAGGACAGATGTAGACAGCAACACAAAAGTCCCGTGAACGGGCAATCTCATACGACGACGCGATGTGGTGTTAACGAACGGGCGCAGTTGGAGGCTCACGCCTCGTTTGTGTTTAAATCGGCTTTGAAACGGCAAATTCTTGCGTCGCTGAATAGTTCCGCTTTTCACCGCAGTATGCGTGACAGCTAGATTTCGCGGCGATATTATCGCGTTTCCCTTTTAGGAGAAGTCCACGTCAACTGATGCGCCCGTATTAGGCATCGCGTTTCGAGCCGCCCTCGGGTACAAAGGACACAAGCGCTGGCGGCACCAACGATTATTACACGATACCCGCCGTTTCTTCCCTTGCAGCCGGAAAGACGGACAAGGGGAAGCGGCAGAAAACTCCGTTCTTTCTTTGGACCTAATCGCGTCAGCTATCGTCGCAGGTGGCGTGCCGTGCGGCGAAGAGGCGTTAAGAAGCGACGCCGGGTAGTGGTGCGAGAGCTCAACTTCAAAAATTGTTTTCTCGCTTTAAACAAAAATTACTTTGATTAAACTTTCAGAATCAAAAGATTATCGATTGTTCTTCCAAACCCACCATATTTTGTATTTTTACTTGGACCACCTCAGGGTGAAATAAACAGCTGTTTATGCGTCAAAACGCACTTTTTTGCAACTTCAGGATTTTTGTTTACTGCGAAACATTTTATTGAGCGGTTTTAAACTTTTTCTATAGATTATATACCTGCAGGGCAGCCGGTAAAAAGTTATATTGAGTCCCGGCAGCAGTTAGATATTTTTTAATAAAATAACAAAAATGTTAAAATTTTCAATTTTTTTTGTTTTTTAAAAAATAATTAAGTTAAACAAAACTTCACAAGCTTAACCACATTGTAAGTCGAAAGCCGTGCAAATATAAGAAAAAATATTGCTAGGTGTTTCACTAAAAAGCTGATTTTTCATCAATTATTGAGTGATGCCTAGTTTCACGCTGTTTTTAAAAGTTCAAACCGCGCTCACGTCATCAAAAAAATTTTTTCGCCAAAAATATTTCAGGGCATGGCTACGGACATTGGGGCAAAAGGCCATGAATTTTTTTTAGAAATCGGAAGGGGTCGAGCGCAATGTCTGGGACGTTTGGCATGGAATGACCCTTAAGCAGCGCCGCGTTTGGCCGATGTATCGGGCGCCACAGAACATAGGAATTGAGTAAACACACTTTTTGAGGCAGGGAACGTAACAGGTTTTGTGGTTCTTTTGGCGAGGGGGCGCCGGTCCGGGGCTGTTGACTTTTTGCAAATACATGCCAATTTAAACTTACACGAGAAAACCACGTTAATGTTGAAGCCCTGCGCTATTGATTTCAGTCGATGCGAAATGTTATGAATGTAGGGGATGCACGCGAAGCGGGACTTTGGAGGCGGCTTTTTGGCTAACCGCGCGGTGCATGATGGGTAAATTTCCCCGCTAAATTTAGCGGAAAATTTTCCCCGCTATATTTAGCGGAAAAATTTTCCCGCTAAATCTAGCGGAACAGTTTTTCCGCTAAAACTAGCGGAAAATTTTCCCCGCTAAATCTAGCGGAAAATTTTCCCCGCTTTAGCGGAAAAATTTTTCCCGCTAAATCTAGTGGAAAATTTTCCCTGCTAAATTTAGTGGAAAATTTTCCTCGCTAGATCTAGCGGAAAATTTCCCCCGCTAAATTTAGCGGAAAATTTTCCCGCTAAATCTGGCGGAAATTTTTCTCCGCCCCCCCCCCCCCCCCCCCCCCGAGGTCACGTGACCCCCCCAGCCCCCCGTGCCTTCCCTCCTCCTCAAGAGCTGCTCTCTGATTCGGCGTTACAGGGAAATGTAAACGGCTTTCATTTTTTTAGAGCGCAGCTCTTAGGCGCCCTTTTCCGGCTTGAGCGGCGTCGCCGTCGCCGTCGCCGTCGCCATAACCGTGCGGTGCATTATGGGTAAATTTTCCCGAAGGAACCCGAGGTCCTCCCGAAGGACCTCGGGTTCCTTCGGGAGGACCTCGGAGGACCTTGGGTTCCTTCGGGAGGACCTCGAGGACCTTGGGTTCCTTCGGGAAGACCTCGGGAGGACCTCGGGTCCCTTCGGAAGGACTTCGGGAGGACCTCGGGTTCCTTCGGGAAAACCTCGGGAGGACCTCGGGTTCATTCGGGAGGACCTCGGGTTCCTTCGGGAGGACCTCGGGAGGACCTCGGGTTCTTTCGGGAGGACCTCGGGAGGCCCTAGGGTCCCTTCTGAAGGACCTTGGGAGGACCTCAGGTTTCTTCGGGAGGCCCTCGGGAGGACCTCGGGTTCCTTCGGGAGGACCTCGAGAGGACCTCGGGTCCCTTCGGGAGGACCTCGGGAGGACCTCGGGTTCCTTCGGGAGGACCTCGGGAGGACCTCAGGTTCCTTCTGGGAGGACCTCGGGTTCCTTCGGGAGGACCTCGGGAGGACCTCGGGCTCCTTGGGGAGGACCTCTAGAGGGCCTCGGGTTTCTTCGGGAGGACCTAGGGTTCCTTCGGGCGGACCTCGGGAGGACCTCGGGTTCCTTCGGGAAGACCTCGGGGAGGGGGATCACGTGACCCCCGAGGTCATGTGACCCCCCCCTCGCCGAGGTCACGTGACCCCCCCCTGAGGTCACGTGGCCCCCCAAGGTCACGTGACCCCTCCCGAGGTCACGTGGCCCCCCACGAGGTCACGTGACCCCTCTCCCCGAGGTCACGTCCCCCCTGAATGATTCCCCCTCAGTATCCTCCCCTCCTCCTCCTCAAGAGCTGCGCTCTAATTCGGCATTACTGGGAGTTGTAAACGGCTTTTACTTTTTTCACCCCATTCATTTTCCTGTATATAAGCAAACTCTTGGAGTCAATAAATGTTGTTGCCATTTGGAAGTTTGTGTATGTCCGTCCCTTCTCGTTTTCTTCATCAAGTTTAATTATGTAGGTCCAACTAGTGGATCGATTGCACTTAAACATGACGGGCGGTGCCCCACATGTTCAAGTGCAAAAATGTGAAGTGCCAGCAAGGAAACTACATTTGATGTACCAAGCACGCTTGTGAGAATAATCGCCAAGCTAGAGAGCCTTCTAGGTCTTAAATAAACAGTTGATAGCATTAACCAATCCATTCAGGTGATGTCGAAAGGCTATCAAGAGCTACGGGAAGAAGTGCGAAACCATGGTCGGGAAATTAATGATCTAAAAAAGAGCGTGGAATACCTCTAAAATACTGATCACACAAAGGAAATGCAAGCACTGAAGTCGGGCTTACGTGACCTTGAATGGCGCACCAGGCGTTTAAATTTGGAAATTTACAATGTTCAGCCAACTGAAAATGAAAACTTGCTGACGAAAGTAAACGAGGTAGCACAGAAACTCGATTTACACGCGCTCGAGGCAAGTGACGTAGTAGTTCTTCACAGACTGCCATCGAAGCCTGACAAAGTTCCCGAAATTATCACACGTTTTGCACAACAAGAAAAACGTGACGAGTGGCTTCGGAATCAAAGCAAACTTGCACGCTGTCAACAGAGTATTTATATTTTGGAAAACTTAACCAAACAAAACAAGGCATTCCTCGCGATCACAAAAGAATGGGCAAAGCAAAGGTCTATCATTTGGTATGGCACCAAAATCGAAAGATTCTTGTCAGGCATGGGGTGGGCGAACGCGCAGCCGTTAAATGTGTTTTTCTGAAAGTCCAATTTGTTGTTTATTGTTTTAATGCGAATAGCATTCTTCGGATACTTCACGCACTTTTCGTCTATGTATCTATCTATCTATCTATCTATCTATCTATCTATATATCTATCTGGCTATCTAACCTCTTACGCCGCGGGTCGATAAATGAATAAAAAAATCAGCAGAACCCATCCTTTGGGAATGATTATCTACGCTAATGCGAATAGCATCAAACGGTGCGGAGTTATGCGCGTTCGTCAGGTGGCCGGCACACTCCTAGATACGCCAGCCCACTCTTGAGGCGATTCTAAATTTGTTGACACTTTCACAGCCCTGCGCACGATCTCCGCAGCCCAGCACGTGCGTTTGTGTCACTTAGGAAGGCGAGCAAAGCACGCGCCATACGCACAAACACTCAAAATGGTACCGACCAGACTTTCTGGCGTCTCAGCTAGTCTCAACGAACGGTACTCTAAACGGTTGTTTATATCTTCTACCATAGGACGCGCTGTCACAGCTGCGTGCAGCGCGTTCCATGCACGAGGGCTCATTCCGCTCTCGTGAGGGTGAGCACGAGCCGCTACATCACCCTCTCCGAGCGCGGGAGAGGGTGAGCTAGGGGCCGTGCTAAGCCTCACGAGAGCGGAATGAGCCCCTCGTGCATGGAACGCGCGCGATGGAAAAGATATAAACAAGTGTTTAGAGTGCGTTGAATGACTGCCTTCATAGCTCTGTGGTTAGCGCGTCTGCCTGCTGATCAAAGGGTCAACGGTTCGAATCCCGCCGGCGCCGGTCTTTTTTATTTATTTATCGACCCGCGGCGTAAGAGGTTAGATAGCCAGATAGATATAGATAGATAGATAGATAGATACATAGACGAAAAGTGCGTGAAGTATCCAGGCATGCTGTTCGCGTCAAAAGACCGGCGCCGGCGGGATTCGAACCGTTGACCCTTTGATCAGCAGGCAGACGCGCTAACCACAGAGCTATGAAGGCAGTCATTCAAGGCACTCTAAACACCTGTTTATATCTTTACCATCGCGCGCTTCCACTGCACGAGGGCTCACTTCCAGCACTCGTGAGGCTTAGCACTGCCCCGAGCTCACCCTCTCCCGCGCTCGGGAGAGGGTGATGTAGCGGCCTGCGTCACCCTCACGAGAGCGGAATGAGCCCTCGTGCATGGAACGCGCGCGCACCGGTAGCTGTGACAGCGCTGTAAGGCGCGTCCTATGGTAAAGATATAAACAACCGTTTAGAGTACCGTTGGTTGAGACTATACTTCATCTCACCTTAGCACGGACTAACTGCGAAGGCTGTGCAAGCGCGAGCGGCTAGCTTCGACTGCCTTGACTGGAGCACTCGCTGCACGAGCGCTCGTGCAGCCGCCGAGGCTTCATCCAAAGCAACTAGCTCGGGCTTTTGGCACGCGCGGCTAACAATAGTCCATGCTAAGGTGAGACGAAGTATAGCTGAGACGCCAGAAAGTCTGGTCGGTACCATTTTGAGTGTTTGTGCGTATGGCGCGTGCTTTGCTCGCCTTCCTAAGTGACACAAACGCACGTGCTGGGCTGCGGAGATCGTGCGCAGGGCTGTGAAAGTGTCAACAAATTTAGAATCGCCTCAAGAGTGGGCTGGCGTATCTAGAGTGTGCCGGCCACCTGACGAACGCGCATAACTCCGCACCGTTTGATGCTATTCGCATTAACGTAGATAATCATTCCCAAAGGATGGGTTCTGCTGATTTTAATTATTGGTCATGATTGTATACTTCCATGTGACCTTGAAGCATATTGTCATGGGTAGTGACCAAAGGAACAATAAATAAAACGGGAAGAAATAAACGTTTAATGTGGCGAACTTGTGCCAAAAATAAAAGGCAATAGAAAATAATAACAAAGCGTCGCGAGCGTCGAAGTCGGCGATACAACAGAGTCAAACGCTGGGGCAAAACTGACTCTGGCTCGCTACGCGAAGCCCCTTATGTACACGCGTGAGCTTCTGGAATAATCGGCGCAGAAAGTTCGACGCATATAACATTCGCACCTCGAACGAGCACCCGGATTCTCGAATTTGCCACAACACTAAAATGCAGGGATAAACAAAAGACACGTCGCTCCCAGGAATCGAACCCTCGCTTTTTGAGTAGGAAGGTACGATAACCACTAGGCCACGCGCGCACTGCCTACTTGGCAAGCTGCGCGCGCGGCCATATCTTTGTACTG
>JAZHYW010049040.1:0-28452 GCA_037355805.1 Ixodes ricinus | reverse complement strand
TATATATATATATATAACCAAATGTTCGTTCGTGTATTTCGTGTATTTCAGCGTTACACAAAATTTAAAGCATTGTGCAGTAAAAGCTACATACTGTACCGGAGGGATTTCAGTCGAATATAAGAAGAACACTCCTACGGGTGCTGAGATCGCGAACATGTGGTTGTCTGCACATCATACTGTAATCACGGAAAACACTGGGACCACTGTAAAATAAGGGACAGCACGTACACTTCGTGTTTCGACTTGTTCATTATTTTGCCCTAATCTTGGGATATTTCGAAATTATGTTCAATTCACCCCGGCACGTTTGCGGTGTTACTTTTTGTTCCTGACGTACCAACTGAGCTAAGCTGTGCTACTTTCCGGGGAGCGACTGCGGAACGAGGATGGTGTGACACACAGCCGCGCCGAGCCCCGTTGTGTGGGAGAACAATGTACGCCATATCCCACAGAAAAGGGCCTCTACCATGTGGCTTTGTTTGACATGCCATAACATTGTACGGGCGTTAAACAAAATTACAGGGGTACACTTAACGCTATTACGTGCAGGAATGAGAAAGCATTTATATACGTAGCGCATTCCTCAATCTGCGGCGACGCTCGGGAGCAGCGACGCTTTATGGGGTGGCGTTTGTTGGAACTATCCGGGGCCCCGACCGCGTCGCAACCATTTTAAAAGCCGTTCGGCGGAGGAAATTTCTCCGCCGCTTTTCGTGGCTGCGAACAACGCCGGCTGCGCTCAATGAAACAGTTAATGCTCAAGTATTAAAAAGAAAGAGCTATGTTTGTCGCATGGTGTAAATAAAGTATACATCGCAGAAAGCTCGAAGTTTGTGAGAATATGGCGCTAGCGGTTGGGATAGAACGCAAAAGTTTGAGAACATGACGTTATCTGGATGCAAAAATAATTTAGAAAACAAAATTTCTCCATGAGCCGTTTCCACAAGCATAATAGCGTCCGTCAAAACAAAAGCTGACACTGTAGACTCATATGGGATTAATATCAGTAAAGAACACTTGTCAACGATCAAAATATATTGTTCTCTTTTTTGCTGACAAGTTCTTTTTTTTTTTGTACTGAAATATACGCTGTTGTGAGTCCAGAATGTTATCTCTTGTTTTGAAAATGTTAGGCTTAGATAAACGCCAGCTCACAGAGAAATGTTTTATTCCTCAGATATCTTTTAATCTAAGGAACGACATGTTCTACAGCTTTCGCGTTCTATTGCTAATGCTAGCATCACATTTTCGCGGCGTTGAAGCATTCTGCGATGCATACTTTAGTTACCAGGGCCAAAATACACGGCTGTAGTTTCTGGGAACGCCATATACCTTGTTTGACGAGCGCAGTACGTGAAGTTTGGTTTTCGACCAACTGCTTCTCTTCTGCTTTGTATTGGTCATCGTGACCAATCTCGTGTAATATGTATCTGTCTGCCTAGATGATGGATCACATCACTCAAGTTGGCGACGTGTTTATGGAAGTTCTTGGTAAGAAAGCCGACTTGGGCAAAGAGGTCTGCATGTTCGAGGCGACGCAGGCGCTCACGATGGACTACATTGGCCGGGCGGCCTTCGGAATCGACACCAGTTTTCAGAATGACACGAAGAATCCATTTCTCGTCACGGCACAGCGAGCCTTAAGGGATATCATGACCGGACCTTTCCACGTGCTGGCCCGTAAGCCTGAGTTTCTAAGCGATAGCTTTACCGAAAACTCTGCACAGACCTCGTTCGCTCGTGTTGATATTGGTGGCACATTATCAAGACCACGAAAGTGAGTCGGCAAGAACACAGCGCAGCGGTTGGCTTGACGCCATAGCACGTACGAGCAATGGCGCTGCGCCGCGCTGATAAGGAGTGTAAACGGTGGGCTAACGTTCCCCTCCTCTCCACTTTCCTGCGTTTCGTAGGAACAACGTATTAGGGATATTGAGCCTTCATCAATTTGATGGAATGTTCTAGACGTCGCCTTCTACGTCGAGGATGACGTCCTAGAGGACGACGTCTAAAACGACCTCTAGAACGACCCCTCCGACGACCTCTAGGGCGATCTCTAGGAGGACCTCTAGGGCGACCTCAAGAACGACGTCTAAGACGACGTCGAAAACGAGGTACTAGAAGTCGTCCTTGAGATCACCCTCCAGGTAGTCCTAGAGGTCATCTTTCACGTCGTCCTCTAAGACGTTGTTTTCGACGTCGTCCTAGCAAGCAGATAAATCCGCGCCTCTCATACACAGAGCGGCAGTACGCACACATTCACACTTGCGTCCAAGCTACGAAGCAATTATTGTTTTAATACATGGTACAATAAAGGTGCTGAAACAGCTTGAACATTAAACGATTACACAAAGACAGGACAAGATACGCACATGAAGCTGCAATGATGGTGGGGAAACAGCTTGAATATTAAACGATTACACAGAGGCAGAAGATTAAATGATTAGGCATAGACGAAGCAATCACTCAATTTCGAAGTGGCGCGTTGCAGTCGCGCTGCATGCCAATGACGGCGTCATAAACCATTCAGAAAACAAAGTGTTTGCTCAAACGTTTCTTCGTCGTATTCACACGGAGCTGCGTCGTGAGTCTCATGGGGAATGCTCTTGCTGTTCATAGACAACCGACAATAATAAATTCTAGAACCTAATTTTTTTTTTCAGATTGCACAACTTCGTTTGGCGTGCTGGCTGCTCCGATTTATTGGCTGAACCGGACGTTTGGGACGTTCTCATTAATTAGGGCCTCTGAAGAAGTGGCGAAGGTGATCGACCTTCGCAAAGAACAACCAAAAGTAGGCCTGCATACCACTTGGCAATTTCAGTTCAATACTGAGCTTAAGAAGATAATTATTTTAGCCAGTGGCACTTCAAAAATAATCTCGTGGGAGCATCGCATACTTCCAGGAGGTTGCGTTTTGATTTGCTCCGACGTGCTCTGAATGTCTTCAGTTTTTATTAACAGATGTTGCGTAATCTCGGAAGAAAACTAGTTAAAATTATAGTGACCCTTCTGATAAACTCAAGGAGTGCACATTGTGTCGTGCCTGCATGATTCGTGCGTAGTGATTTGTTCTACTTTGTAACAGGTGAGCTTTTATTAGTTTTGGGTTCTTTTAACGGCCGACACGCTTATGTAATTCACGGGTTTATCAAAATAAATTAGGCAAGCTTTAATGCATTGAGGAGTGGGACAGCTACAAACAATGACTGTCCACCTTCTTCCACAGGCTCACGCGAGTCAAGGTTATTTCAGCCTCTTTTCGCTATTTCCTTATGGCTCAGAGCAAATGCGATGACCTGCGGATCGCATGGCCCATGGTTTGATTTTCTTTACGCCGCTTAGTAAATCTTGCTGATGTATGTTATGTAGGCATAAATGTAATAAAATATTTAATTATGAATAAAATGTTTATTTACGGTGGTAAGTAGCCCCTCTACATAATTTTTATGCTTATGACTTGCCTGCAATGGGCATGAATGCTTTAGGATGCCTTGACTTGCGTATAGTGGGTTTTCGTTACAGTCGAGCATAACACTTCTTCGCATGTAATCCGGCCGTTAAACTGATTTTTTAATAAAATTGCTGGTGCGAAAGTTTTGAATTGGATTCCACGGTATGACTTTTGGTTCGCTTTTCGTCATCTCATGGGCAGACCGCATCTTTAGGTGAATGTTATCCTTAAACAAAAATGTGATTTAGACATTTGAATTGGTAATGGAATTTTGTAAAGATAATGTTACAAGCAGACGTGTAAAAAATAATGAAACTAAAAAGGACGTTCTTCGTAGACTTAAGAATAAATATACATAGTTTAGTTTCTTTGTTACGAGTTTCATTCAGGGTAATTCCGAAGTTCAACAAAAAATGTTTTCAATCCAAGATAATTGAAAGCGTGGTGTACGTTCTCATTAACTTTCCACTCTTCTTTATAGCTTCGAAGGAACGACATCCTCCAGAATCTCATTGATGCGGAGTACGAGGAACAGGCAACAACTCGGACGTCATCGGATAAAACCACGAACACCAATGTGAAAGGTACACGGGAAGATAAATTATTGGCTTCATTAATCGATTACCATATTTATGTCGCATGCATGTGCAGTCGAATATCACCTCCGCGCAGGAACATCGAACCTAGAACCACATTTGTTCAAAGCTTGTGTTGTCGGCGAGACGTGCATTTTGAAATGTGTAGACGGTTACTTGGATATTACACACTAAAGCGTTATGCAAGTTTTTTTTTGTATATACATAACGTTTATGTCAACATTGAAAATTGGCTGTCATGTTTTTTCAAATGTTTGTAAGTAATCACAAATTCATTGTAGTACCTCGTGGTTGACAATCCTTGAATTCGAGGATGAAGCTTAATAGAAGAGCCCGATCAAAGTTTGCTCAAATTACACTTATTCGGCAGATCTTTCTAAGACCAGGATGCTATCATCGCAAGAAGTAATCATAAACACCACTGCCTTGTTCGCTGCAGGGTAAGTTTGAATACTTTGAGTTTTTAAAATCTTTATTTGATTTTTATTGCGTTAAGGAACGCGCCTTGCTTCAGTCATAAAACTACAAATGTTAGACCATATGTTCAGCGTTTGCCAGGTTTTTATTTACTCTGATTACAAAAAGTAGACTTGCGTAGTATCGATTCTTGTGGACTGTCATGCCCTTTTCCGTGCACGCGTACCTGAAACTGTCAGGTTGTAATCTTATTAACCTGAGTGTTTCCCTACATTAAAGAAACTTATGAATGCATTACAAATATTAAGGTCATTAGACATGGTCTAATAAGTTTGTAGTCTAATAAGATGGACGAGTGTTATTCAATGATTCGTTATATTAGACGGCAATGTTCGTATACTTAGTGTGTTACAAACAGATTTATGCTGGGTGTACACTTTTAAAAGAGGACTGTTGCTTAAGATATATTTAGAGTTTGTATGTTCAACTGCGCAGTCTCTAACAATATGAAAGAGAGACACTACGAGGAAGTTTTAGGCGGCTGTGCTACTTTAGTTTTGGCCAAGCCCCTATTGCCATAAAATAGGGAAATATATAAATGTTTTTTCTGTTCCCTTCTCTAAAAATATACAGTCTCTAGCCAAAATGTGCTTAGCACGACCGCCTAAACTGCGTCTTCAAATTATTGGTTATTTGTCTTTTTGTGTAGAAAGTACTTAGTTTTTACCTTTGCGAATTTATTATTTGTGACGCCGAAAAATGCTCGTCTTACAGGACGAAATCAAAACGCTGAAGTAGTCAATGGTTTATAAAAGTTAAAGTAAGGATGCTCTTAAAGTACCATCTTTCTTAAATACTGAGCACGTGATTTTAAGTCTGTTCAAAAGACTGAATTGTTGCAAAATAAAAAACAATAGATATATTATCAATGAGTTTGGGCTTGTCACCCGCAGCTTTGATACCACTGCAACAACTTTGAGTTATCTTATGTTTGCTCTCGGAAAATTCCCGGATGTGCAAGAGAAGGTCAGACATGAAGTGAAAAAAGCTTTGGATGACTCTGTAAGTTCTGCTTCTATTTGAATAACATCTTTAGTATTTGATCAATGTTCAGGTATTTCAGTGCGATCTTGAGAGTTTGCTGAGCTCGCTGCATCAACACGTGCTCAAAAATCTATTTGTTTTTTAAGTAAATATAACGAGGTTTGGCTGACGCATTGGACTCCTTCCTTTCCTATCTCGTAGGCTTCCAGCAGTTTGCGTGCAGTCTTGTCAGCACCCCTCCCCAAAACCACGATGTCTCAAATTTCGGCACACACAACCAAAGTAGCACACTTCCTTGGTCCAAGCTTGGGCCAGACTGGCGCGAGCTAGAGCCAACTTGGCTCAAGCCTGGCAAAAGGTTACGCAAACCGGCCCAAGTATGAGCCGGTGAAGTGTGCTGCTAGGGAAGCAAGTGACGCAGTGTAGAGAAAGGTGGCCTCCCGAGGTTGACCGCAGCTATAGTGCGCGCTCACGTGTTCCCGGCCATTGACACGACGGGCAGTCTGGCCGATGTATACTCGACCACAGATTAACGGGATTCGATAAACTACCCCAACCGCGCACTTGACGTACCTGTTTCTTTGTTTGACTCCACATTTTGTTTCCTTCGTTCCCCCGTCAGCCACTCTGGGGCATAGCTGCGACATCTTACTGAACGCCGAAAGCACGTAGCATGTCTAAAAACACGTGTGTGCAGAGCGAAACAAACAAAAACGTATAGAGGGCAAGCGATCCAGCTAGAGACATTTTTACTGCTTACAAAATCACAGCCCAGCGTGCGCTCTTCACAGCCCAGCACGTGCGTGTTCGTCGCTTCGAAAAGCGAGCAAAGCATGCGTCTACGCACGAACACTAAAGATGGCACCGCCACAAGCTCTTTTTTTAAAGGTCTATAGACCCCTCCCGAAATTACGCCCTATTCTGGACGAGTTTGAACTACTGCACAGCTGCGTGTGCTAAAAACACCATACATATGGAAAGTCGATCGCTTATATACTGTTCAGTTAAGAACAGTGTTATACAAGTAATAGTCTTGTCAGATTAATGGTGTCCTTTGCACACGCCACTGTGCAGGGTTTTAATGTCTGCCTGAAGAGAGAGTAGTTGCGGAATGGGTCTATGGCAAAAATCTCGTGCTCAGAAAAGGCTACAGGAAGTGCTCGGTCAATTTTCAAAGTTCGAGTTAGGAACCTGTTTGAACCGGTTCGCGCTTGTTAAAACCGGTAACCGGAGTATTATTAGCGAGGTTTAGTAGACTGTGTTTCCCCCTTCAGCTAAGATCCTCCGCTACACGGAACTCTACAGCCAAGGGCATCGGCGCACAGGCGCAGTGGCGGTTTCTTCGTAGCGAAGGGCTAGCGGAGGAGGAAACACGGTCCACTAAAACTTTCTATTATGTGCGCTACCTTCAACCGGAACCGAACCGGAATAAAGTATAATGCTACTGAACCCGAACCCGAACCGAACCGATATAGTCGCCGGTTCGACACCCTGATTTAATGTATGCATTCTAGTTAAATATCTCAATGAAAAATTTCCGAAGATGCTACACTTAAGGTGCCGGTGTTAATTACTACTTGATAGCGTACGAAGAGAGGAACTGAAGTGTTGGTTGTAAGTAAAACTGTATTTGCAGGGGTCACTGGACTACGAGACAGTTACCCAAAAACTCAAATACCTCGAGCAGGTCATCAACGAGACAATGCGTATCTGGCCCGCTGCCCTCACGTAAGTAGAGGTGACTATTCAGTTACGATGTCGAAAATAACAACAAATGAGCAGTCCTTCAATAGTATGGAAAGCTTTTGCAAAGGAACTTATTCCATAAAATTTTCCGTCTGTCTATCTGTGCAATACCCCGCTAAATCTGGGGGAAAACTGACGTCACCTGACGTTATTGCATTCGGTAATACCACGAATCGGCACCGTTTTGCCATACTCCGTGACCACGTCAAGTAATGTCGGGTCACGAGACTACTTTCCCACTAAATTTATTGGGGAAACATGGCGGAAGTTCCCGTTATATCTAACGAGAAAAATGATGTCGCGTGAAATAACGTGCTGTATTACCTGAGGACACAACGTTAGCGGGACGTGGGGTCACGTGACGTCAGATAAGGAGAGGATAATTTCTCTCCTAGTGTTTGCGGATAACTTGATTCACGTGACCCTACAACATACAATGTCAGGATATTACCACGTGAACATCCGATACGTGAAAATCTGATACTTAAATCACAGGTTTACCACGAGGCAAGCAAAGGAAGATTTTGAGTACCAGGGCATCAGGTACAAGGCTGGGACATGCATCATGTCTCCAACACTTCAGATTCAGAGGGACGAGAGGTTCTTTCCGGATCCCATGAAGTTTGATCCTGACAGGTATCATTGGCATAAACATTTCCGGTGGTTATAATGATAAATATATCTAAATATCAGAAAGTATGTTTTAGTTTCAACTTTAATATTAGCGTTGTTTAGGGAAGGCGTAAAAAATATAAGTGCCTAGAGTTCAAAGGGAAACCAGATTTACACTGCTTACTTTACTGTGTACAACTAGAGCTATACTTTTGAGTTGCATCTTGTCTTATTTTGAGGTACTAAGAAAGTACTATCGTTCGTAAAAGTTCCGAGGGTGACATCCAAAATGCCGAAATACCGCGTAAAATTACACAAAAAATTTTAATATCAAAATTAAAGCATATATTATAAATAAGTATATTGAAAAGAAACACGTTCACATTTAAAGCTTCTTTCGGAATATCACTATGAAAACAACGAAACGACAACAACGAAAATAATAATTTTTCTCACGCTGAGATAAATTATACAATAATGTCACAAACAAAGTAAGCAGCTTTGTAAGAAAATAAGAGTTAGTTAACGCCACTTGGACTTGAATGATTTCAATTGACGGTTTGTTTAACAGACATGCAGGAAGGCCCCTCTGGTAAATTTCACTTGGTGGTTCACATGTACACCAGAATGCTACTTCCGTGCTAGTAGTTAGCGCTAGAAATAGCGCTGACCTTGCAGATGCAGTGAAAACTTCGCTCTATGCTGGCAATACAGTGCCAAACCACGATAAGCTACGTTCAAGTCAGCGATGCATCACGATGTTTATTTTGTAGATTAAGACATGAGAATTGTACAGCGAAGCTGTTTACGGCTAGGTTTTCGTGGTATTTTTATGTGCGTCAACAACAACTCAGGTCCCGAATTCGATGCAAAATCGCTTCATTCTGTGCAACAGCTTATGCGTCTCATCACTTGGTCGTGTATTTTCAGTAGATCAGTTATCAATACGCACCATTTTCAGGATGAGTAGACTCTCAGGTAGATAATAAAGGTTTCTCAAAGATATGTCGCGGTGCGACCCGCGTGGGCCATGTCTACGCTCGCACCACTGTCTCTTTGCCGCTGTTCCAAGCCTCTTTCGTGCCTGGTTTCCTTCCCTTCCGATCTCCCAGGGTGGCAGTACCGCCGCGCGTGTCTACTTTCCGCCCGGTGGCGTTCCCGTCTAGCGTGTCTAGTTTTTCTCCGGTTCCACGGGGCGAGTCTGGGTCATGTGCTAAACAGCTTTGCTGGTCATGCACCTTCACAGAGTAGAATGGCTAATGACTTTCCTTGTAAACTTGACTTTCCTGATTCATAAAAACTTGACGTAGACGTCACAAAAAATGCGGTCGGATCCGTCAGCATTTTGCGGACGAATGCAAAATATAGCTTCATGACAGCCATTAGTTCGGCGAAAATGGAACTGCTTTTGAGGCACCAAATGGCACTTAACTTTAAGAAAAAGGCGAATTGGATCATCAACTTTGTGTTCCAGGTTCAGCGAGGAGAACCAGGATAGCTTCCCGAAGATTGCTTTCCAGCCTTTTGGGATAGGACCCCGAAACTGTTTGGGAATGAAGCTCGCTCTCGTCGAACTCACCTACACGGTTGCCAGAATGACCCAGCATTTTCGTTGGGAACTCGGCGAATCGCAGAAGGCAAGTTTGCTCCTCAAGCATTCCTGCGGTGCCACGATAGTCACACAGTGTCAAAGTTAGAGTTAGCTAATTAAAGAAAAAAGCATTTGAGTTTTTTTATTTGGATGTTACGTGTGGAGCGGTTCAAATCCTTTGGCGATTGCCTTATCATCAGGAGAACATTTTACCAGGCACTCGGGATTTCGTGTGTGAATCTGACCAACTTGATGGTCTGGCTATTAATAACAATATTAATAATCTTTATTTTCATTTAAAGAAATGGTGGAGTAAAAGGAGAAATTTTCATTAAGAAGCTTGACTAGCCCTCAGCACCATCGGCAGCCATTGAGCAACCAGTTTTTGTGCAATGAGAAAAACAGAAATCAACAACAATGATATATTTAAATTTATTCATTAGCAAATGGAATACCAGAAACAAGACACAGAACGCTCAAATATCTAAAATATGTTAGGCAACTTTTTGCGAGACATTTTTTTCTTCAACGTTGTTTGGAAGCTTTGGAAATAAATACCGAAGCATTTGCTGCCCATAATTTGGCCTGCACGTGGGAACCTTCCAAAATTCATTATAGCGGGTCAAGTAAACCGTATTTCTTTTCTAACGCAACTATCTCATTAAAGAGAACACTTCATTTTTTATTTTTATTCTTAATGGTGATTTGAAGTATGTTCAGATAGGTTATGATTTTTTTTAATTTTTGCAGATTACTAAGCATGGTCTGAGTGGGAGAGTCATTAGGTGCGTTGAAGATGGCTATGAAAATTTTTTGTGTGAAGCAGATAAATTTTGTTTAGGTTGGATGCCGTGATTGTGCCCCAGACAAGGTTACAATAACTCAGGAATGAGTAAAACAGAGAATGGTAAATAATTAATTTCACGCGAACTGGTAGAATTTGGCTGTGGCGATACGTTAAACCAACAACGCGTGGCGATTTTATTTCGAAACCAAATAATTTACATGGCATCCCATGACATATTTTCAGAAAAAAAGACACCTAGTGCTTTAAAAGTATCCACGATCTCTATTGGACTTGAGCTAAATACTATAGGCTTTGGCATAAAGATTTGTTTATTTTTCGGACAAAAGAAAATAGCCTTTGTCTTTTCAGTGTTAATACTTAGTACATTTTCTTCCCCAAGCCGCCAACCTTGACAAAATAAAATTAACAGCATCGACAGTTTCACGCTATTTAAAAAGGCACTAAATATACTGCTGTGGTCTGCATAAATTAAACATTTAGCGACAGGGTCTATATTCACAATATCGTTTATATACAAGTTAAAAAGAACGGGCCCTAAAATACTTCCTTGGGGAACCCCTCAAATAATACGCTTTCTATCGGAGGAATGACCACTAATCTTAGTATATTGGAAGCGGTCACTCAATTATGAATTGAGGAGTAATAACGGCAACCCTCAAATACCACAGTAATTAAGTTTACAAAGCAGAATGGCATGATCTACGAAGTCAAATGCTTTAGTAAAATCTACGAATACGCCAGCAACCGTTCTTTTTTCCTCAAAAGTTTGTAATATATATTCTTTCTGGGACAGGAGGGCTAATTCTGTGGAACGATTTTTTCTAGAACCAAGCTGCGAAGATGAGAGTAAATTGTGCTTATTCGCAAATTGTACGAGACGGGACTGTATTATTTTTTCGAGGCCTTTAGAAAATAAGGGAATAATTGAAATCAGTCGACAATTGCTGAAGTAATTTTTATCACCTTTTTGTGAAGGACAGATGCTTTCGCCACCTGCATCGCCGTAGGAAATACTCCAGACGAAAAACAAAGATTACAAATATGGGTTGCGTATGGCACCATTATATCAATAACGATCTTCAGTGGGAGCATTTGTATATCATCGCAATCGCAGCGAGAGCTGTTTTTTAATTGCATAAATGCAAAAAAAATGCCTCAGCATCTGTGACAGATTCAAGAAACTATAGAATGACTATTTCTGAATTCTATGTATCTGCAAGGATCAGTAATAATTTTTGTAGTAGATAAATCTGCAAAATATTCGCTGAAATCATTAGCTAAGGAAAGGCCTCTTAGACGTACACCATCCCGGTTAATAATATTAACTGGCTGATGGCCCTGAACCAAGATTTAACACTGAATTTAGTTTTCGCCAAACCAAGTCCATACGACCACTTGTATACTTAAACACCTTAACATGATACTCAGCTTCAGCTGTACGTATAATTTTGTTAGTTGGTTGCGATATATTTTACAGGACCGTAGACTTTGCGGGTCTCTAGCTTGAACAAATGTTTGCTACATCGCGTTCTTTGTTTTAATTGTTTCAAGTGAATCAGGTGTTATCTACGGTTTTCTGATAGTTTTAGATGCCTTAAACATTTTGTACGGAAAATGACGACTATAAATACTTTTATATAGTTTTAAGAAATGTCCATAGACTTCACCAATATCTTTCTGAACCAAACATATCACACCAATTAGTTTCTGCAATCTCTTGTCTGAATGCATTGAACCTTGCGGTGGTTATATGTTGAAACGGGTACGATACATTATTTCTATTTTTGTAGCGTGAGCTACACTGGCCGAGGTTGAGCAGTTTCGCGTGGCTCGCACAATGAGCCGTGCTCCAGTGCTGCGCGAGCGCGAGGAGCAGTGACGTCACACGGCGCACAGCTGGCGCGCCGGAGACACCGCCACCGCGAGCTCCGCCCCCGCCGCGCGCGCCTCACCGGTCTGCGCATGCGCGAGGCGCAGTGACGTCACACGGCGCACAGCTGGTGCGCCGGAGCCGCCGCCGCCGCGCGCTTCCTCGCCATCGCGCGCGCCTCGCCGGTCTGCACATTCCAGAGAAGTGACGTCATAGCCGCGGCAGACGCACTGGTGCCGCCGCGCCCAGCTGTCCGCCTCCTTGCGCAGTAGCCAAGTCTGACGCGGCACCGGAGCCGCTTGATAGCGCCTCTCATTTTGTGCGCATAAGCTCACGCTACGTTTATCCTGGCATAGCCGAGCTCAGCCACCGCAATTGTTTTTAGGGATTTCTTGTTTTCAAACACATAAATATTGGGAGGTGATCACTTAAATGGTAGCTTATAACTCCGGATTTTATATTTGCCCTATTGGCGTTACTAATAAATAGATTAATCAATGTTTTAGAGCTAGTTGGAATATTTATTGTGTTCATACATCCATTGGTTTCTGTGATCATATTCATTTCCCTCTTCAATGTAGTATCTTTCAGCGTGTCGATATTAAGATTCCCACCACAAATTAAGGTATAACTATTATCATTGACAAAATGAAGGAATGTGTTGAAAAATCCCCAAAAGTTCTCACCAGTTCCATCTAGTGGCCGATAAAACACACATATTACTACACATTTCGCGCGCACTGTTAATACTTAATAGTCCCGTGTAATACATGAATAATATGACAATAGTTCGCAGTTAATTGTGTCTTTATTTAGTAGCATACGCCGCCCCCTCGGCGAGTAGTACGGTTTAAGAAAAAGCTAATGTATACAGAAAGTTTCAAAACATCACTATCATTACAATACCACGTTTTTCATAACATTAATACGTCGAACAAAAAAGGAACCTGATGAAAAAACACCTCAAAATCTATATTTTTATTTCTAGCAGATTGGGCATTCACATGAAAATGTCTCGTGAAAGCATGACGTTCTGTACAAAGATATGCTTCAAGGTCGCATGGAAGTATACAATCATGACCAAGCATTAAAACAATAAACAACAAATTGGACTTTCAGAAAAAAAGAAGAAATGATTGCAACTTTCGTAGGTCATCTCTCACATCTAACAACAAAGCTGCGCGCTCGCCCACCCAATGCCTGACAAGAATGTTTCCATTTTGGTGCCATACCAAATGATAGACCTTTGCTTTGCCCATTCTTTGTGATCTCGAGGAATGCCTTGTTTTGTTTGGCTAAGTTTTCCAAAATATAAATACTTCTGTTGACAGCGTGCAAGTTTTTTTGGTTCTGAAGCCACTCGTCGTGTTTTTCTTGTTGTGCGAAACGTATGATTATTCCGGGGAACTTTGTCAGGCTTCGATGGCAGTCTGTGAAGTACTACGTCACTTCCTGGAGCGCGTGCAAATCGAGTTTCTGTGCTACCTCAGTTTACTTTCGTTATCAAGTTTTCATTTTCAGCTGGCTGAACATTGTGAATTTCCAAATTTAAACGCCTGCTGCGCCATTCAAGGTCACGTAAGCCCGACTTCAGTGCTTGCATTTTCTTTGTGTGATCAGTATTTTAGAGGCATTCCACGCTGCTTTTTAAGATCATTAATTTCCCGACCATGGTTTCGCACTTCTTCCAGTAGCTCTTGATAGCCTTTCGACATCACCTGAATGGTTTGGTCAATGCTATCAACTGTTTATTTAAGACCTAGAAGGCTCTCTAGCTTGGCGATCATGCTCACAAGCATGCTTGGTACGATCAAATGTTAGTTTCCTTGCTGGCACCTTCTCATTTTTGCACTTAACATGTGGGGCACCGCCCGACATGTTTAAGTGCAATCGATCTACTAGTTGGACTCTACATAATTAAACTTGATGAAGAAAACGAGAAGGGACGGACAAACACAAACTTCCAACTGGCAACAACATTTATTGACACCAAGAGTTTGCTTATATACAGGAAAAGGAAGGGGTGAAAAAAGGTGGAAAGGAGGAGCACTATGCCGTCAAGGGTACGTCGCTGTCGGGAACGTGGAGGGGAGAAAGCTCCGAACTAAGAAATCTTATCTCTTTCCTCGAAAGGGCAATGGATGGGGAACCGATGTTGTCCTTGGATCGACACATGGCGAAGGCTTCTAGTATCTCCCGACCATACCTCGAGGTGTGACCCCCGATTCTTGTAGTAGAGGGAAGGACGGCCGAGCAGGAAGTACATTCCGATGCGTGTTTGGCGATCGGGTGGTGAATAACCTCTGAACCGTTGGAGACCGCTTTTTTAACCTCGTTCGCGTGCTCTCTCAGGCGGTCGTTTAAGCAGCGCCCCGTTTGGCCGATGTATCGGGCACCACAGGACATAGGAATTGAGTAAACACACTCTTTGCGGCAAGGAACGTAACAGGTTTTGTGGTTCTTTTGGCAAGGGGCGCCGGTCCGGGGCTGTTGACTTTTTTGCAAATAGATGCCAATTTAAACTTACACGAGAAAACCACGTTGGTGTTGAAGCCCTGCGCTATTGATTTCAGTCGATGCGAAATGTTATGAATGTAGGGGATGCACGCGAAGCGGGACTTTGGAGGCGGCTTTTTGGATTGAGGCCCTGTGACAAGTCTTTTGATGGTAAGCTCGATCAAGTCGTTTGGGTAACCTGCCTTGAGAAGGCGGCCTATCTGATTGGACAGACTAGTTGCGGAAAGGTGATGACACGACTTGGATTTGGCAGCAGCAATAAGGTTTCGGACAATACCAGTTTTTACGTTTTTTGAGTGCGAGCTGCTGAACGGCAGAACAGGCTTCGCAGACCTCTGCTGATTGGACCAGCAGATCCCGACACTGGTGGGGACCAATCTCAGATCAAGGAACTGTAATCCCTCAGATGAGGGGTCTCTTTTGTGAACGTGAGCCCGAAGGAGTTCTTCTGGAAAACGCTTTCAATCGCTGCGGTATCTGAATTAGTGGAATGAAGGATAAGATAATCATCTACGTAGCGATAAACCCTGGCTTCGGGAAATTCCTGCTCAAGGTTTGATTGAACCTTGGTGTCAACGTGAAACATAAAGATTTCGCTTAGGATGGGCGCTAGGCACGACCCTATGCACACACCGGATTTCTGAAGGAACACTTTGCCCTCGTGTTCGACTAGGGTGGACTGAAGATACAGGCGAATCAACTCAAGAAATGCTGAGAGTGAGATGCCACAGAATTTTGAAAATCTATAACGCCTCTTAAGTGCACAGCTTCAGACACGAACCCCAGAAGGGTTTTCACATTGAGACTATAATACAAATCTACTACATCAAGAGAGAACACTCCAACAGTTCCCGTACCGGCATGCAAATTATCTAACGTTGGGATAAGGTCCTCGGAATTCTTTAGTCGGAAAGGTTGAGGAAGGTCCAAGGTTTCAAGATATTTTTGTAAGAACATCGCCAAGGGCTTCTGCCAGCACCCTGTTTCCGAAATAATGCTACGGAAAGGCACTCCAGGCTTATGTGTCTTGGCAGAAAAGAAAATGGATAGGTACTGCTTAGCAGGAGCAAGAATGGCACTTTTAGAGAAGGGAGGTTGAGGAGTCGCAGAGCGCTCTTCACCTTGGATCTTATTGAACCCGAGACGGCCTCGCTTGAGAGGAAGAAATGTGTTTTTCAGCGCTTCGTAGGTCTTCTCCTGCAATGTTGTCGCCAGTTGGAAGTTTGTGTATGTCCGTCCCTTCTCGTTTTCTTTCCTCAAGTTTAATTATCCCTACCAACCCGCTCGTTCTGTACTTGGACCTACATGTTCCTTAAGTTTCTTTGGGCGATTTCAATGACCAGAAGCAAGTGCGCTATTCGGTTTGATTGTTTAGCACGCAAATATCTTAGACTTCTTGAGGGACAGCATATATAAATTCAGTGTTTTTGTTAAAAGCAAACGCGCTATTTGTGCGGTAAGAGTCTTCTTCTAGTGAGGACGTAAAGTGACACGCATGCACCATTAGAATAATTAGTGTAAACGATGTTTTCTGTTGTTTTGACCAGCTGAATGCGCTCATAGACAAGACTAGTCATTTCGTTTATTTTGTGAATTCTCAGTTTCATGTGGTGGAAGATATAAGCGATCTCAATCCCCTCCATAAGTGTTAAATTGTCCTTAAAGTAATATTAAGTACGTAAGTATCATCTTCTGGAAGGTAGCAAAATTGCAAATAAGGGTTCGCGTTGGCTTTCTTCGTTTAGCTTCAAACGTCGTCCTCAGATTCATGTTTCAACGATACACTAAAGATCCGGCGGCAACAGGTTGGTGAATAAATGTGGCGCTTTGCGAGTAATTTAGGATAAAAAGTATGCGTGACCACCATCGCACATACTGACGTACAGAACGACCAAATCCTCACAAGGCGATCAAAGATAGGCCTCTGTTGCCACGGCAACTACCATTTTGTTCCATTCAAACTGTAAAAGGTTTAAAGCGGCGTTCTGAACAAGTCGAGCCATGTTTGCCATGCATTGCCATCGTACTGAACGCGTTCATCACAAAAAGAAGCGTCATTTGGCATTGCGTAGACAGTTTGCGTATCATTGATGCGGATCTCTACATATCCTCTATAATAATGTCGCTTTCCATGCGAATATACACTATATGTTGTTTTTTTGCGTCAAATTCCGATGATACATGTGGTGGTGGCGCGAAGATGTGCGTTTGTCTTGTCGGTGTATGGGTATCGAAATATCGGTGCACAAGGAATGTGTTTATGAAGAAGCTTCTCGCTGCGATTTCGGATCAGCTCACCAAGAATTAGAATATCGAGGAGAAACTACTACTTTTATGGACTAAAATGGCGAGATAGGCAGAGCTGGGTGTTACTTTCACGGGAACCAGTGAGTTTAGGTTTCTATAGTAAATGCTAGCTCAAGAAATGCAAGGCATGTCAAGTCACCAATCATCTCATTATCCCTCCACAGTTATTTAGATTGTGGCGTTAGTTGACAAGAACAGTAAAAAACAAGTCATGAATCAAGTGGCATTAACATTAAACAGAACATCCCCTTTTTTCTTAAGAAGGGTAGCGGGCAAGAGGTGCAGTAAATTTGTGTAAGAACGTGTCGGCATTCTGGAAGTATTTCATCGGGTTGATTGTTTTTGTCTCTATATTTTCCGTCTCTGGGTAACTTGCTTTTTTGTGCAGGAGAAAATTTCAGTTGCCAGTCAGGGTTGTGCCCTTGTGCTCTTTAATCTAGCCTTCCGTTTTTTAACTGTTCTTTTCCTTTGTTTGTACACACCTGAAGAAGAACATACTCTTTTCAATACGCGTGTGTATGTTTTTAATGCTATTCAAATTTCTTCTTGCGTCTTAAGCTATGCTGAAAGAAACTATACCCAACTCTACAATTTGTTTCTTAAGCAGTCAACATCTTATCAGCGCCATATAATTCGCTGCGCTTCCGTGATGTTGGAGTGATCATCTTTCCTCTGAGAGTCGCGGGAACAGTATATGCATGTATTGTCATCACATGATAATGAGACCTATATTGAGTAAACACATAAATGGCTTCTTTTTTCATTTCAGGGAGAAATGCCCATCGAGCAGTACGGCATGGTGTCCACGTCCAGCAAGTGGGCCGTGGATTGTCTTCTATAGGTTATGAACACAAATTTCGCGGGATGCTAAATAAAGTAATATTCTGTGATTGTTCAACATCAAACCCAAATGCATGTCACAAATAAACTTCAGCGTTCTGATTAAGTACCAGCGTTGTGTATGTATGTAACCTGTTTGTAGTGGTCAAACAAAATGTGTCACCTGGAATCGAAGCTTAGCCAAATGCTTGTGGCTTGGAGTCTTGCTTCGACTTCGTCTCCTACCTCCTGCAAAACATATTTTGCACAAATTCAAGTGTCTCTGTGATGCAACTTCGACAGGACGCATCATACAACTGGATAAGTATTGCTGCATTAGATTTACTGTTGCTCTATTTCGGAGATCTATAGGAGGAAATGTGCACGGCTCTTTGCAACTCTAGAAAAGGTGACACCAGCCTGCTCTAACAACTAAACATGTATTAAAAACAACTACTGCTTGAGTATGCTCGCATCGACTGGAGAGCACAAAACGTGTTGAGCACAAACTAGCACATCGCAAACTAGCATCACAAATCTTTAGTGATACTCCGGGTTTCCAGACACCAGACGCCTACGTGCAGGGCGCTCTTCAGCAGATAGTTTACCACGTACCGTGGTGTACGCTTGAGTTGTTGTTCCTGGAATGAAGCGATATGACCACTAATCAGGTTGATAAACCTGGCGGATCTTCCGGAGCCTTCCATCACTCTAAAAAAAGCCCGTGCGTCTACTTTCCCGCCCAACACTCGGAGAGCCAATCACCGCAACTTACGTAGGCAGCTCAGCAGAATGACGATGCCCAAACATATGTTTAGACCAAAAAACGCAGTCTGAGTTGTGACATTAAGCAATGCAAGCGTGACGTTTTGCATTGCTTAATGTCACTACTCAGACTGCAGACAACTCAGGCTCCTCTCCTTCAGTGCGCTCAAGAAGCCGAGCTCCTCCTCGCCCACCTCACTTATCCTCGCCTCCGCCTCTGGTCACGTGAGCTCCACATCAGCCAATCAGCGCCCAGCACCTAACTGCTTTTTTTCCTACCCGTCAGTCAATCAGTGTCAAGCCTCGCGGCCTCGCTTTTATCTGGACATAATATAATGCCGAACACTTAGCCAAAGAACGTCTGACGATTAAAAGTGCCACAAGAACGGCGAAGGTGCCGATAAATTCGACTATTTTACGCAGATACACAAGTGGCTGACTGACACGGTTTTCCGTGTCCTCTTTTGCTATCACTGACACTTCAAGTGCTTTCTTTAGCACTTTTTCATGGCCCCTCAAGAGATCTTCGAAAATTAGGCATGAAAGTGCGCAGCCCCGTTCATTTTACTACTGGGTTCGAATTAAATGCGAACACCGGAGCCCGTGGCCGTCAACAGATGCTGCACTTGCAGGAGGCATCTGGAAACTGATAAAACTTTGGGGTGGAGAGTAGAGCACTGCGAGTGCGTGCGTCCTATTCCGATGTGCTTGAGCCTTCGACGCATGCCCAGCACAACCTCAAGCGTCCGCACTGCGCCGGTGTTCTGCTGGAACGTTCCGTCACTGTTCGCATTTCATTCAAACCCGATAGTCTATAAACTCAAGCCACGCTCGAGAACTCTTTTCACTGAAACAGTGAGTTGTCCCACCAATGCAAACCACGTCGCATGGCAACGAGATTTGGCCACAACCACATGGCAAGTGGTGCGTTCCTCTACTCTTGCGGATAATCGACCTAGTGCAGTGCTACTTTAAAAAAAGCAAAAAAAAAAAACGAGGGCGTTTTGAGTTAACTACACCTAGAAGACAAGACGTGCACCTTTGACGTCGAACGTCATCAGTATAATGAATCCACGAAGCACCGGCAAGTTCGTGTCAACGTCGGCGCTGGTAAGTTTCGGATCGTCCTACAACGAGCGCGATGCCTGCACGCGGCAAAGCCAAGACGGACGGGTCTATCACTTTGCAGTGTGCTCTTTTAGAGCCAGACTTGTAAAATAATCGGTTGCAGGTTACGGATTACTTGTAGTCAATTACCTTTTCAAGTAATTATGTAAAAGAGCGATCCCACCAGACAGTTTGCCTACGCCACCGCTGCCGCAATGCACCGAAGGAACGTTAGTCTTTCTGCACGTTTGAAAACGCCGCTAGAGCTCTGCGCGTGTGGAGCACGAAACGGCACAAGCCCTCTCATGCACAGCCGCCTGCGTCCTGTGAACTAAAGTTTCGGTGGCCTCACGCATTCGCCGAAGGCTTGGTGAGATCGGTCTATTGCCACATTACCTTTTTGCGGCGGTAATTTTTAATGCAATTTCGTTACAAATATTGGTAGCGGATTACATTAATTGATCGTTACTCTTTTAAAAAAAGTAACATAATACAGAAACTGGAACAATATGAGCCTAAAAACAACAAGTTATTTAAATAAATAGAAAACGTAGTGAAGAGACGAATACACGAAAAGAAAGCATGACTTTTTGCGTGTCCGGTCACTAGAACCATTAGAAAAACGTACAAGGTTTACACAAATATCCGAAAAACAAAGATCGAGGAGACAACGCCGAGTTGTCGCTTTCTTGTGATCCCTTGTGGTGGTAGACGCTGCTACTGAGCATGCGCACAGCGAGCTTTTTTGCAGAATTCCAGGGATCATTTTCGGTCGCCGTAAGCTAGCGAAATATCGGGTGTAGTTGAAGATTTCGCTGCCTTATCAGCTTACAGGTTAACGGAGTGCCCCTGCATTCTTTGTCTTAAATACAGTGTTTTATTTCCACGAGGACTACCGTAATGCGGGCGTATGAGAAGTAAAAAGTAGTGCGGTACAATATTTCTGAAGACATCAAAATTGTTTTTATTGTTTCCTTGACAAGTGTATGGGAAAAGAAACGCGAAAGTAAATAGTAACGTAACGAATAAAGTGATCCATTACATTCGAGACTCGGTAATTTGTAATTGTAATTCATTACAATTTTACAGTAACAGGCACAAGTCTGCTTCGAGGTAAAGCGTGTTGGCCGCTCGGGGTTGGTCAGGGGTCCACTATCAGTGACGTCACGCGCAGGCCTTGTCTTCTAGGTGGTACTGGGTGAGCAGACAAGAACTGTATCATCCCTCCAGTCAAGAAGTGACAGCGCGTGCTCTGCGCTTGGTTGGTTTAGTCAGTGATAAGTTAACGCATGCACTGAAAGAGTATGTGCTCTGTGACGTTGAAATTTTTCGTCTCCTTGGGTGGCGTCATCGCCTCAGAGCGTAGAGCGTTGGCAAAATCAAGTGCAGGGGAAGTGGCCAAGGGCAGCTTCGAGTGCAGTCGAAGGCTGGTGTCCCTCGAGTATTTGTTCAGCAGTGATATACCCCGCTACTTTGTGCACTTAGACGGAAAGCTGTTCTAAGGGTTGTGACCGATAAGACATTTGCCCGATAAGCTAGGTCGAGTGCGTCCTTACATGCTTCGCGGTATACATCTCCCTGCCAGCAATGGAGGTAAGGCACTATATTCAAGAACAGTTTCGAAAAGAGAGTGATAATAACTTCCACAGTCTCGCGCTTGATTGTGGTGGGTCATTCACAAAGGACAACGCGGTAAAGCATTAACTTATTATCATATCAACAGGAGGTTTACCTCTCACTGGGTCCAGAGTTCATTCATGTAGCACGGCAGAAAAGATACCTCGCTTTGCGAAAGCTTGGCAATCCTGGGGGCTCTACTTGGCCCTAATATGGTTTTGCTCGTAGGCTTTGGTTAGTACCACAGTGCTTTTCTTTGACATTTCTATGACATTTATCTGTCTCGTCACATAATTCCAGAAGTGCAAGACTTGAGCAAAGAGTTCCATGTATGAGCCGGAGAACCGTGCAGTCAAGCTTAGATATTGTTGACAATTTCGGTCCGAGTTTCCTAGATGAAAACCGAACAACCAGAAGTGAAGCCTAACTATGGCAGTTGTTTGGAAAGGTTGAAAAAATTTAAGCACCTCCGAGTTGTATTTTGGATATTTCGCTCTTACGTGCGGCTTAGAACGAAAGTCGGAGTTGTGTTTCGGTTGAGATTAAGGTAGACCAATGGACTATCATGGACGGCCAACGATAAAAGCGTCCGGCTGTACCCTTTATAGCAGGTCTCTGACAGGATCAATACAAAGACGGCCTGTACTTTGTGAGCGCGGATACAAGACATCGACGTGGCCTGTGAAATTGCGGAATGGGGATGCTCGTCATCGTCGCCCTGTCAACTGTTTTGGTTGGTTTAACCATGAAGCTTCTAAGGTGAGTTTTTTAGTTCAGTTATATTTGATGGATTTATGGGCCAACTCAACGAAAGGGTATCTGGCAAGCCCCAGTGGAGGACTCAGGTTTAATTTCGACCACCTGTTGATTTTTGACGTGCAGCCGAAAGCTCGGTTACATGCCACCTTCTCCGCAATTAGCCTCTGCCAGATTGCGGGCACCTCGGCCACGAGTCGAACCCGCTCCCTGGGGATCTCTAGGCGGGTGCTGGTAAATTTAATGAAGGAGAGTCTGCCCATACTGTAAACTCGACAACTCTAAACCATAGTGTAAACTAAACAAAACATTTTAAACAAGAACAAGACAACTTTCTCGTCGTCAAGAGAACCAAAAACAGGAGGCAAGGCCAAGCGGAACAACAAGTAATAACTTTATACCAAAGAGAAAAAGGAACACAAATAGTCATAAAAGCCTGCAAGATATTTCCAAGTTCGTTCGAATGCCAAAATTCAGCTGCCTTCCTGTTTTTGCTTTTAATAGACTTTCAAAACCAAAGGAACTTTTGGCCTATTACGGCTCTCATTTTTTATTTTAAATTAAATTAAACCGTTTATACCGTCAGATGATTCAGGTAGAAAGAAACAGTTCATTTACTTTATTTTTAGCTCTCACTTAGAAATTGTAAGTCTAAACAAGATATATGAAGACTAAAAATAGGCGCAGAAGAAATAGTGAACTTTGACTCTCTGTATTGTTGCTATCCCGTGAGCACACACGTTTCAATAAATGAGCCTAGAGAGAGTCAGTGCTATATTTAAGCAAGTGTCGGTAGATAAGGAATATTGTGAATATCGCAGCGTACTGAAATAGGGTACGGTGCAGGGAGCTGGCGGTACGTTTACCATATTCATATAACTTCAAGGTTGAAGCAGAAAAAGAAGAAATTATTGTTTGAAAAAAAAGTAGAAACAGACAACGTCTCGAACTCAACTGACAGGTTTATTTAATCATCTTCCCTTTATACACACATCCACAATGCCACCAAACTGCTGAACCGTCTGTTTTCAGGGGCACGCAGAAGTTACCCCACTCACAACACAAAAGAAAACCGATATAACCTATGAGTGGACGAATGCATTTAGGCCATTTCTCTTTCTCTCAAGAGGTCACAAAACCTCAGGGTAAATATACAAGGGAGACGCGAGTGTACCTTAAAATAAACTGTCTCCAGGCGAGTCTCACAAACAAGGCTGCAAGGTTTACTCGCAATGTATGGTTTTGCCAAATAAAATGCGTCGAAATCTTAAATTTTGACCAGCGGCAATATAGCACGCAAAACTACTAAAATACTCTCAGGAATTAAACAGCTGTAGACGCTGCCTTTTTTGAGGATGTGAGCGTTCCAATCCCTCTGTGATCAGCCCAAATTGAGTAAAGCGCAAAGTTATTGCCTGTAGGAATTTTCCTCTGAACTGTTGATGAAACGCGCGCAGCGTGTAGAGAGGGAGGTGCTTCAAACAAATGGTGACATACCGGGGGGAGAAGGGTTGGAAACTGCGTCCCCTTTGTAGTTTGCCAGTGGAGGTGATCAACGAATGCTTGTGGCTAGTAAAAAAACAAACACAATAGAATGTGCTTAACTGAACTGCGGGCTAATCTATCTTGGCTAGGTCATCATCTAGGGGTGTAGAATTACTCTTGAAAAAAGAGAGAGAGATGAAGAGATAGAGCAGACAATACTAAGGCGAAGGTATCAGATAATGTCAGGGGGAATGTTTTGGCAAGAGATTGAGGAAAATTCTTGAGATAGGCGAGAATGCTTTATGCGAGATATTACCATGAAGGTATCAATTAATTAAAACAATCCTCTTGTCCAGATTTGAATAGCCTAGTCCAAATATAAATTTGGCCCGGGACATCCGGCAAAAAATATTAGTTCTCATCAGCAATTTTAGAAATATTGGATCAAAAGATTTTTTGAATTGCAAGTTTTCTGTCGGATCTGAATTATGTATAATAAACATTCACATGACAGTATTTGCACACAGAGTTACTCATTTTGTTTAGAGAAACGTGGGATATTTTGGCGAAAGTTTCAAGAGACGTAAAATATTTCTACGATTTTATGCAAGGTCTTCACATAAAAAGAAAACTGCCAAATATCTTTGGGTGAGCAATTCCAAGTTTATCAGTGTTCAACCAACACAAAAAAAAGTAAAAAAAACCAACAACGTTGTACGTACTATGATTTCAACACTGTATATTTGTTTTGCAGATGGAGACGAAAAACGTTCTCATATTTCAAAGACCTTGGAATTCCTGGACCTAAACCAAGCCTGATTTGGGGAAACCTTTGGGAATACCATCGAAATGTAAATAACACTGCTTACTCGAAATTTTGAAGCTGCAAGCTATTGCGACAAATAATTCTATGGAAAGAGGTATATATTAAGTATAACGTTTCAAGGTGAGATCTTGTATTCGCTCTAGATTGGTGTGGAGGTTCGAACAATTTATTTTTAGGATATACCTGCTGAGATTTATTTTCCCAACGAGTGTAATACAGCCAGTGTGTATCTATATGCCATTGATAAGTTTAAGAACCGCATTGAAATTACTACTTAATTGTTTCGAATATTTTTATGAAGTTATGCAATACTTTTGGAATGTAATTCTCATTAGGCAGCATGCATAAAGCATAAACCGATGCAAAAAATGTACAATGAGAGCATGATCATTTAGAATTTGTATGTCCATGAATATTTTATCAAACTGCCACATGCAGTAACACATGACCGTTTTGTCAGGTGTAGATTACTGTGGGGAATGTTTAGTCAGTTCTTACATGGTGCTTAATATTATACGAAGAACAACTGCAAGAATGTACTGTTGTTTTTTCAAATGCTTCTACGAATCCCTACAAATATAATGGTTGAGAAGAAAAATAATATTTTTGGAACAAACCTAACATTTGTTTTTGTTCTCAATCTCCTTATTTGTAGACATTTTTGTAATAATTCTTAGAAACACCCGGCACAAGGTCAAGCACCAGCGTTCTGATCAAAATCTTGGTCGTCCAGTCGTTTGCTTTTGTTTTTGATTTTCTTTGAATATAACAAAAGTGTGATAATATCACCCGAGAGGTAAGAGAGCAGGCTATTATAGGTTAGATGGCTCGCTAACTGTCAGATACGCATAGAATTATGTTTAGTCACAAAATCTTTCGAATCGCTTTGAATGTAACGTTACTATTTCCTGATCCCAAATTCATGGGTATTTTCAGTGACTGAGATGTCATCTATTCAAAACAGTGTGATCGAACACCACCCTTACACCTCATGGCCAAGCTTTATATTGGTGGCTGTGATTGCATGTCAAAATAGCATGATTTCAATTACACAATGACGATATAAAAATAAGGCAACTCACATTTCCTACAAGTTTCTATCTCGAATCATGCCCTCCTAATATGGTTGAATGTGTGCGGCTTGATATGCTAGTATATTAACTCTAAAAAAAGTTGACTTAGGTGATAATTGCTTGAAGATGTCCGGTTGTTTCTATTCCTTCGTTTTATGAACCTTACACAACTGATATTTTGACCCACCATGATTGTCTTTATTGACAGGGGTTGTTCCGAGCCCTGGATAAGTGGTGCAAGGAATATGGTGATATATATGGGTAAGAGCTTCAATGTAATAAATTTTGGAGCAGTTTAAAATATACGACCAAAAACAAATTGTCTGTTTTTATATTTTTATTAGCTTGATTTTTGAACACGAATGTGTGTTTTAACATCACAATTTGTTTTTCTATTTTTAACTTGCTTTTAGTGCAGAAGGCGATACTGATGTATAGAAACTTTCTAGAGTGTATGCTTTATACAAAAATAATTTCATGACACTTCAGCTTAAGAAAAATATACATGTCAGCAGGCTCTTTAAGTTAACTTTTATGAAAATGAGACATTTGGCAGTTTTCAGCGAGTACGGGCTAGTCTTATATATCATTGCCATTTTTAGAAGAGTACATCTACACGAACAATTTTTAATCGGCTAGTGTGGGTGAAACCTTCTTTCACTGCCGTATTTAAATGAAGTTAATCCAACACAAAGAAATTATTAAGAGTAAACTATCTACAAATAATTCGGCTACCGCAATAGGAATAGTGTCTCAAATTATACACATCGCCATGTCTGCTCAAGCGTAGACCGGTCATCGATTTTTTTTTCAGCTTCTACAATGGAGATGTTCCAATGCTTGTTGTGAAGGATCTTGAGTTCCTGAAGCACGTTTTTATCGAAAACTTTTCGAACTTCACTGACCGTGGCGTGAGTTTTACTTTTGCTGGTAATCCTAAAGTCGATTTTTAATTCTGAGCTTTATTTTTGGAATCTACAGACTGAACTTGTATTGAGACCCTGGACCTTCCTCAGTTTTCCTCCTGGCTGCTTAATGGAAGAAATATCAAGGTAGAATGAAAGTGAACAAAATAGTGTACATCTTGCTACTGCCTACCTTCGCGCAGTAGCAAGTATACGTATTGGACTTCCTCAACATTCACTGTATTAGGAGGATAGAAATACTCCAGAGAGTTAATGTATCCTTAAAGTTCCAGTTTTATAGTAAAACACGCACGGATCTCTTTCAGAAAAAAAATATAAACTGAAGACCGCAACGTCTAGGGTCAGATAGATTGCTCCAGTGCTAGCCCCAGATATGTTTCACCTGGTATAGTGGAGTTGGAATCATTGTTATGAATATAGCATAGAGTTGATAGCATTTTTTAAGTAAGGTGTGTGAAATATTATGGGCTCTGGAAATTTAGTTGCCATAGTTTGTTTCTATTGATTGTTATGTCATTTCGATGTCATCTGCTCGAAAAAAAGGTTTGTTAAACACCTTTTGGCAACATCTGTACATAAAACATTTAAAGGGAAATGCATCTTTTATTCTGAGACTGGTTTACTTATGTATGTAAAACAAATTCTTGAAAAATCTGAAAGAAGACTGTTTGCGGGTCGAGGAATCATCCTGACACTCGAATCTAGATGGTGATACTTAAGTGAAAATGTTTTTTAGGCCTTGTACTTCTGATTTATTGGCACTATGACACTGCCGAGTTCAGTCGCATTAGTAAGGCATTGAACATTTTAAAGTTGTTACTTCGTCTTTTTAGTAATAGCGACCAAGCTGAGTATTTATACATATGCTAAACGTTTTGTGAGGTAACAACAAGAACGCGAATCCTAGCGCTTTAAAAATTGTGTTTAAAAAATGTTCTCCCAATTGTTTTTTGCTGTTTGCATAGCCGGAATTACTAGGAAATTGGTGGGTTTATGGGTAGATGCGAATTGTGCACTGACACCTTAGAAGGCCCGTATATGCCAAGTGTTTCCAGATACAAATACGTGGCAGCACTTGGTGGATTCATTCATGTTTATTTTGCAGATAACAATGAGGACAGATGAAATGCACCCACTTGTTGGAAGATCCGTGGGTCTTGCAAAAAGATCCCACTGGAAACGCCTCCGGCCTAGCATCAGTTCTGTGTTCACCAATCTCAAGCTCAAGCTGGTAAGAGACACGTAAATTGGTCATACGGGCATTTAAGTAAACTACAGCAAACATTAGAAACTATTGTTGAAACTTAAAACAAATTTGAAACATTTAAACGGGGCTAAAGGAAAACAACTAAAACGACAAAAAGGACCAGGACAATACGAAAACATAGTTCTAACTGGCAGCTTGAACATGTATTGACGTTCCTCGGCGAAGCAAATCGCCTCAGTGGTGGCCTGGTTATAGAGTTAAGAGAAAGAAGAGGAAGAAAGGGGAGACTTGTGAAGGGTCTTTGTCGGCGAAGTGACGCGCGTAGAGATTTGGCCTTAGCCCTCCTACGTGGGCAAAAGTTGCCTAAGAGAGAGAAAAAGTAAGAGAAAAAAGTAGAGAAAATGAAAGCCGTTTACAACTCCCTGTAACGCCGAATTAGAGCGCAGCTCTTGAGGAGGAGGGGAAGGCACGGGGGTTCGGGTCACGTGGCTTGGCGGTCACGTGACCTCGAGGGAGTAGGGCGGAGAAAGTCTTCCGCTAAACTTAGCGGGGAAAATCTTTTGCTAGATATAGCGGGAAAATGTTTCCGGTAAATATAGCGGGAAAACTTTTCCGCTAAAATTAGCGGAAAAAATTTTCCGCTAAATGTAGCGGGGAACAGTTTCCGCTAGACTTAGCGGGGAAAATTTTCCTCTAGATTTAGCGGGAAAAATTTCCCCTGAATTTAGCGGGAAAATTTTCCGCTAAATTTAGCTGGGATAATTTTCCGCTAGACTTAGCGGGACAATATTCCACTAAATTTAGCGGGAAAATTTTCCGCTAAATTTAGCGAGGAAATTTACCCATCATGCACCGCGCGGTTACGCCGACGGCGACGCCGCTCAAGCCGGAAACGGGCGCCTCATT